>JACEGR010003776.1:0-98728 GCA_014170235.1 Listronotus bonariensis | reverse complement strand
TAAAGTACCCTTTAGCTCACTAGTGAATTATAGACAATATAAAATTTTGTTGCTGGTGTTGACAATGACAAGTAACAAATAATGGATGACGTTTTCAAATAATTTTTGATATTAAAAACGATTTATACGAAAGTGTTGGATAAAATTTTGTATTAGACACGTGAGTTATTACATATAAGTCCCTTAAGAAAATTACCTCTCTCGCCCTTCGGGCTCGAGAGTTAAACTTTTCTTGCGTGACTTATATGTATATACTTACTCACTTATCTAATAAATAACTATTATCTTAAATTTATTTTTGTATATTGTACAGGAGCGAAGTTATCTTGTGTATAAATAGAGTTGGGACAACCTGTATAATCAACCTTTATTAATTAAAGAAGAAGCGTAATTTTTGCAGTTAAGTTTATAAAAGGTTAAATTGGTTTTGATTATAAGAGACAAATTATAAGTTTTAAATTATAATTAATTTAGGCATTAAGAAAATAAAAATAGTTTTACTTAAGCACGTTTTTACTTTTTACAAATTTAACATGTAACGTTATTAAGAGAAAAAAAACATTAAAAAAAAATTGTGTAAGATATTAGTAAATGTATTTTATAATAATTTATTTCTTACAATATTCTTTCAAACTAAAAAACAGCTATTTAGTTGCTTTAGACTCTACATAAATTAAATGTGTACTCCAAAGTATACAGTTCGTCGAAATTTTAAGTTCTTGATGCACATGTCTAATCATATTACAGCTAGACTGCTTAAAATTAACCGCCAAATGATCTTGCAACAATAAAGCAATAAATTAATAAACGGGCCGAGAGACCTGTCTGGCGATAACAAAAAAGTAAAACATAAATTTAAAGTAAAGCTAAACTATTTGGAAAACATGATTTTATTAATACGCAAATAGGATGATGAGTTACACTCTTTGTTTTAAACTTTTACTATTAATAAAACGTCATTACACTAATTATATGATACAAAATCTTGTCGCCAGATTTACCTATGTAGATACAAAGTGAATAAATAAAATAACTTGATTTAATTAATTTTTGTATTTTAAAGTAAGTTGTCTCCCCCGTGGCGCAGTGGACAGAGCTTTGATCTTCGAAGCCAGAAGTCGCCCGTTCGATTTCCAGCGAGGAGGACATATTTAGGTAGTAGTTATTTAAAAATAACGACCGTGGTGGCACTACCGCGTTGTCTAAAAGATGCTGTGAAATGCATAACTGCATTTTTTAGCGCTTGGACAACGTTGACGGAACAGGGGAAACGATGGGTTAAACATCTAATAACCCGAGACCCATGGTACTCTGGTATCTAGGCATATGCCTTCGTGGGATGTCAAAACGATAAAAAAATAATAATACGAATACCCAATGTATTTTACAATTAAAGGTGAATTTTAGTTTTTGCTGTTAAGGATTAAATTACATTTGGGTATAAAAATAAAAATTATTGAACCTGAATAACTTATTTTTACCCAAATGGTAAATTAAAATATAAACAAACATTTTAAAAAAGGATTTTAGAATAGTAATAAATTTATTTTCTAATTTATATTATGTTATTATATGGGTAAATATTTATACAAACTCAAGGAATAAATAATAACTTAAGTTCTTTTGGATCTTCTACAAATAAAATATGTACCCCGACGCAAACTTCATATTTAAATAAAACTTAAGCAGTGTCCGGTTCAACCAGTTTGGACCTTCTATAAGTAAATTTGCCCCTTACTTTTAGGAATTTACAGGGATAACTTCGAGTTTGGAATTACAATTTTTTTATTTGTTGGGGATTTAGAGAATATCAAGTTGTTACCTTATAAAAGTTACTTTGTCGGGTAAATGTATAATATAAAATTTAATAATAATAAAGTAGAGCTAGATTGCTTAAAATTAACCGGCAAACCACCTTACAATAAGGACGCAATAAAAAAAAATGAACGCACCGAGAGACCTCTCTACTGTCTAGCGATAATTGAGAAGAAAAAAAATTAAAAGTAAAATACTATCTTAAAAACAAGGTTTTAATTAAATACGTTTATAATAATGAAGTAAACTTTTTTTTTTTAACTTTTACTATCAACATAAAACATCATTACACAATTTATATAATATAAAATCATGTCGCGAGATTCACTTGTGTAGATAGAGAAAACATAAAATAATTTAATTTAATTAATTTTTATATTAAGTTTTAAAGTAAGTAAATACGAGTACATAAAACATTTTTTAGATAAAGGTAAATCGTAGCTTTTGCTGTTAAGAATTTAATTGATTTTAATTAGAAAAATGAAAATAACTTAGCCCAGGTAACTTATTTTGGGCCTAAATGATAACATGTAATTTTGGTATATAGTGTTTTCTTATTTATGTTTAACCTTTATTCCCACAAACTTAAGAAATAGAAAATATCAACTACTACCAAGTTCTTTTAAATTTCCTGCAAATAAACTGTGTAACCTGAAGCAACCTTAATATTTAAACAAAATTCAAGCAGTGTCCGAATAGACTTGTTTGGACCTTCCATAAGTAAATTTGCTCTGACTTTTGGGAATTTAAAGGGATTACTTAGCGTTTCGACTTACGAAGTTTTTGTTTGTTCTGTGGATTTAGAAAGAATAAAATTGTTACCCAACGAAAGTTACTTTGACGGGTAAATTTAGATTCCAAAATTTACAAAAAAAAAAAAACAATTTAGGTATAAAACCTATACAAATAAGGCTGGTATAACAAATAATTTTGTATGATAAAAAGTAAGTAAAAATATTAGTTTGTTTAGGTATTTTCGTAATTTACAAATCAGTTATCGGGTTTTTGTAATCTTCTATGTAGGGTACACCAAAAAGCATAATTTAAAAAAGAACGCTCTGTTTATTATATCACAGGTATCAAGATTCTTTAAAGACCTGTAAAAATACTACATATGATATAGTTATCCCTATTACTTTTGAAAATATGACTAACCAAATCTTAAATTTTTTCAATATGTTGGCAATATAGCGTATACATATTACCACCATCATATTTAAATTGCATTGTTTTTTTTTATGTATATTTTCTTTTAGAATAGAGATATTGATATAAAACACCTTGTATAGGGGGTATGTATGTTTTATTAATTTAAGTCAATCTCCATATTTAATAACAATATTTTGAAGGCAGGAGCCACAACTGAACCAAGAGATAATTTAAATCTGTTAAAAAAAAGTTATTTAGATTCATAAAATTAGATGTGTTTACCCCAAAGTAACCACTTTTTCAAATATTTTTGATTGAATGGGCTTTTTGGAGCCCACGATGCACATTTCTATTAAAAAGTACAGCTATACTCTGTTTACTATAAATTGAGAAAAACATTTGGACAAAAAATATATTTTATTGGTTTAAAAAATCAGTAACCCCTAGTTACCACTAAATAAAAATGACATTTTTATTGGTTTAAAACTACAGTAACCAGAGTTATTTACTAGGGTATGTATTATTAATTTATACTCATCAGAAGTAAACTGCCTAAGAATTGCCCAAAACCACCTCTACAGAAAGGATGCAAGTGATTATCAAATGAACGCACCGATAGACCTGTCTAGCGATTATTAAAAAGTAAAAAAAAAATAATTAAAAGTAAAAAGCCATTTTAAAAATGGGTTTTAATCCAATACATTTATGATAATGAAATGAACTTTTTCTTCAAAAACTTTTACTATCAACATAGAACGTCATTCCAAAATTTATATCATATAAAATTTTGTGGATAGATTCACTTGTGTAGATAGAAAATACCTTAAAATAATTTCTTTTAATTAATTTTTGCATCTAGTTTTTAAAGTAAGCGAATGCGACTACTTAAAAAAACATTTTATAGGTAAAAAGTAAGTCGTAGTTTTTGCAAGTTAAGAATTAAATTAATTTTAACCATATTATAGGAAAGCATAAAAACTTAATTTTTTGTTATATAAGATTTAAAGCAAGCTCTTTCATTTAATATGTCATTTCTTAATATATACATAATATAATATTAAAATAATAGCTACTTTAAATAGCTCTTTCCTAAAATAATACAACTATTAATAATTACAGCAAAAAAGTTTGTAGTCCCTCAAAAACTTTTAAAAGATACAACTTGCCGCCTAAAATGCTCATGTTCCACGCGCTGACCTAAAAAAATAGTCCATATTGGTCGAATTTTTGCGACATCAAGTTTTAACTTGTATTACATTAAATAAAAAAATATGTTATTTGAATATCTAAATTAACATTATCCGAGTTAAAATATTAAAATGCAAATACTGACAAAATATGCTAGTTGGACTATGATTGTTATTCGCCGCGACCCTTCAAATATCTAATTCACCACTTTGGGTGTACCTTCATTTTATTGCTATATTGGTGAAAGTGCATTAAAATAATTATAGGTCGCCATCTTAGAAGTCCGCCATATTTCATTAAGAGTGACGTAACGTTATTTTTCGAGTTACTCTTAACAATCCCTTTATTTGATACCCAAATTGTAGAATTATATTAATAATAAGTAGTCCGCCATCTTAATAAGTGCTCCATATTGAATTTAGAATGACGTCACCCAATTCTTTCGAGTTACTTTCGACAAGCCCTTTATCTGATACATATATTGTAGTGTATTAAAATAACCTGTCCGACATTTTGGGTGTACCGCCATGTTGGATTTAGAATGACGTCACACAGCCTATCATGCATTGGCATCCAAACTAAACGTTTACACAAAATTTCAGCATAATCTGTTGAGGATATAGGCCTCAAATTGACATTTATCCGTGCATACATACATACATACATACATACCATGTTAAATAAGCAGCTTGTATTAAAAGCCGTTTTTGTTAACCTTAGAACAAAAGTCGAAATAATAAATACCAAAATCATTTACTATTAAACCTTTTATTAAACTGTAATTTGGTAAACAGTTATACAGGCTGTTACAAATTCGAAGGCATCGTTATGATCTTAAGAAGGCTAAGAAACATAAAGAAGTTGGTTAAATTGATGCAAACTCTTGCGCATTTTCATGTCGAACCATATTTCGTTCTTTCTCGCGATAACAGTCGACATTTAGGCGTAGCTTCTACCGATACCAGCCAAGAGTCAAAGCGAGTGCTTAAGGCAATTGAACTACCGTGCGTTATTTATATCGGCAACGCTGCGTAAAAACAATAGAAACCATATGCCAGTAAAATCTACCGCACGAGCATCTTTAACCAAGCCATCGGTTTTAAATCAAGTGTTTATTTTACTCAATAAAATCTCTAAACCAACCCTTATCATAACCAAGAAATATATATTTCATTTAAAAAGGCAAAACAATTACTTCGAAAAAATTAAAACAAATCTGAAACCAGGTAAAAATAGTACATAAATTAAATTATTGTGGGTATTTATTATCACCTCATCGATCTCAGTAACCGAAAACCGTACTGGACCACAGGCATTAATTTTTTTTATGTCTGCATGAGACCGTATTTAAACTTCTTCGGGCACAGCATCAAAGGAAGGTTAACTTTACAATGGGTGCCTGACTTTTCAATTTTATATTTATTTGTACGAAAAATATAGGTTATGTTTGTGACATCATCTTTTGCCATAATATTTTTTTATCTGACAAAATAAACCAATACTTGGATACCATAAAATAAAATCACTAAAAAACATTTAAAAAATTGTATCTTACCCTTACTAACTATTTAAACGTAAATTTCCTGTAAAAAAATATCCAAAGGTCAGTGACCGCTGTTTACAAGTTTTAAAATTTTCTTTAACTACAGTACTTATAACTACTTAATTAAACTATAAACAGTTAAAACTAAACATATAAAAGTCCCATGACTAAAGAGCCAAAATAACACCAAAACCTCAAAAAAACCTTTTAGTACGATTGTATACAAAGAATTACGGGAAAAGATTACGTCACAAAATTTAGCGAACATAGGCTTAAATGGGATGGAGCGCTCCTTATTAAAAGTTTATTTTCCTTGGCGCAGCATAACCTTTCAGCGGCGTTGCCACATGACAGTCAGATGGCATATTTTTCTTAAGGATCAATAATAAAAGCAATTATTTTATGATATTTATAACTTTTTTCAGCTTTTTGCAGACCTTGAAAATTTAACTGGTTGATATTCTTATTATAAAGTACCAGTATGCTAAGTTTTATAATTTTCTGAACAATAATTCTTACACCGGTAGTACCACTTTAAAGAGATAAAAAAAGGACACATTATTATTGCCGCTTTCTGTTTTATAGAATGATGATATTATATATCCATCATCAACTTGAAATGTTTTAGTAAAACATATAAAGTACCTCTCGTATTCTCTCTATTTATTGTCTAATGATGCTCGAAAAAGAGAAACACGTGTCACGTGTTTAATATATTATATGTAATTTGACTGAGACCAACACTTTGGGATTTTGTAATTTTTATTTATTTACTATTTTACCATTACAAATAAGGAATTTATCCCTTACGTTCGTAAAAATTTAAATAAATGCTTTACTTTAATTTGTATAAGTGAATAAATGTACGAGTACGAGAATAACAATGATTTTAATAAAAAAAGGAATAAAAACTAGTGACAGAAAAAATAAATGCATATTTACCTTTAAATAAAAATTCTATGGATTGGAATAAAATCGTAATTTTTAATCGCAAAATAGTGAACATTGTTTTTCGTCGCTGAAACGTTGCATAAATATAAATTTCGATATGTCTTTGGATTACGAATAAAACATACAAGTTTATTAAGTTAAAAACCAAATATTCTGCCTATTTAAAAAAGTTATTGATGGTGGCTTAAAGATGAAACATTGTATCTTTAATTTAATGACAACTCTCATTTAAAAAACAATCGGCAATAAAAATGTGTGCTTTGGGTGCAAATATTTAAATTTTTGAAATAAAATGTTGTTAAGCATAAAAATGCGCAACTTTGTCCCAATAAACCAACCATGTATCTTTTACCAATCTTATTAATGGTGCCTCCCAAAAACACCTTTGCAGTATGAAAGAAATAAATAACAAAAAACTTAAGGCGTGCAACAAATGAAAATAAAAGAAATTAATTAATAAATAAATAAAGAAAAGTTAGATACATAAGCAACACCCACATGTGCAGACTTGGGTTTACAAGAAGACAAATGGACAAAATTAATTAAAAAAAAAAACATAATTTATAAAAAAATTGCTTATAAAAACTACAGATTTAAAAAAAAAAAATGTTGATTTCTGTATACAGAAACTGAAAAACTCCTAAAAAGTGTAAAATACATTTATTTCTTACTTTTTAAGCAAAATATCATTTGAAAAATTGTGTTTAAAATAATATTTTAAAATGATTTTATTAATGTTAAAGGAATATCAAAAAGTTTCATAAAGTTGATTTTGAATTTAGAGAATTATATATTTTAAATTTTTATAGTAGAATGACCTAAATAACTTTATATTTGCATTTACACCTAATCTTCTCCAAATTCCTAAGCACAGGACAATTTTTCCGCTGTAGACAGATATAATCAAGGCGTTTTTGCAAAATTATGAAGTTCAATAAAACTTTTCATTATTTCTCTATCGGTATACCAAACTTTATTTTTAACAAATTTTCTTAATACCATTTTGCTTAAAAATACAAAATTAAAGAGGTTTACTATAAAAAAAAAATCATGTTTTTGCCTCAGTTTTCATCGAACTCTGTAATATCAAAATTAACATTTTCTTTGTAAATCATATTTTATTTACAAAATTTAGTATAACTTTTTTATTTAGTTTTTTGTCCATTTGTCCTCCTTATAACCTTATTGTAGTTAGTTTGTATAGTCACAAAATTAATGATATTTACAAGAAAACATATTTTTGTCTTCAGATTGTTGGTATTTTCTCTGCCTTAACTGGTAGCAACAAAGCAAAGGCTTCTCCTCCTCGCTGGACTGCGGCTTTAAACAACGAATTCTCTTTAACACATGGAACCGCAATTTTAATCAAACTTAAGTCCTTGATTTATCACAGTTCAACTCTAGACTTGGGTTGTATACTATCTATCTATCTATCTATCTGTAACGTGAATCTTTGAGCCTAATTTTTACCAACTCCCAGCGATTCAATTTCTTTGAAACTTTGCACAGTATCATAGACCGATGACAATGCAATAATTTAAAAGCAGTATCCCGTTATCCTGATTAGACCGCCAGGATAAATAAATTCCTTTGCCAGATCCACTGTGTCCTAATACTACTCTTGACAAAAATGGCGAAGGAATTTTTTAGTCAATAAACTGGAGCATTTGTATTTTAAAAAACTAATTGGCTATATCGAACTAGAAATGAAAAATAAATAATAGTTTAAAACTAAAAACACGCTTTATATGCAACTGAACTGCAAAATTAGAAAATAATTTTTCATTACAAAGAGTTTAGTCATTTCAGAACAAAAGCGTGGGGTGCTTAATATATTAAATGTTATAATTATTCTATTTGCAAATATCTATGAGGGAAAAGTTATTGCTATAGCAGTTGCGCGCCATACCATCACTCTTTTCGGATACTGGGACAGTTAGCTACTATGCGCAGTTCTAACTAAGATTTTCAGATTCACCACTGTCCAGTTCATTGTAATAGCGTAGAAGCATTTCTTCTCTTTAGATCCATCTAAGATACCAAAAGAAAAAATAAAATGTCTCTTTAGGCTTTGGGTAAGAAAAAAAAATCAAAATAAAAAGAAAACTGTAATAGAATAATAAAAAATAAAAAAATACAAACTATATTATGGGACTATGTTAACAAATAAATTACTAGCCACTAAAAAATCCAATTTGTTGGAAAGAAAACAAAGATTACTTACCTCAATATAAAAAATATTTTGTTTAATTGTCCACAGTATCATTAGCTGGGACACTATGTTGACGCCCAGACGCACAGAATGAACTAATTACTGCAGTTGCAGTAAGTATCCCGCCGTCATACCCCCACTCACGGTCAACATATCATCCAAATTGAAATTTTTTTAAGACTTTACAGGGACAGTGCCCAACATTTCTGATCTATATTATGGGACAGTAGGTTTGTAAATACATGCTCCTTTATGAGAGAGTTTACTGCTCTTGCAGGAATGCTTTTTAAGAGGGGAACCAAAAATCTACTACTATAGCAGTAGTGTCCCATTGCGACAAATAAATTTTACTGCTATAGCAGTCACTGATTTAATTTACAACTCACGTTTTCAAAGTCGGTGCCCTGATAACTCCAAAACTACTGCACCGATCCTTTTGAAATTTTAAACACTATTTCTGTACATCATTTACGAGGTAACGCTGTCGAGTTTTTTTAAGCGCATTGGTTTAAGGGGGGTAAGGTATTCAATTCACAACTCACGTTTTCAAAGTCGGTGCCCCTGATAACTCCAAAACTACTGCACCGATCCCTTTTGAAATTTTAAACACTATTTCTGTACATCATTTACGAGGCACGCTGTCGGAGTTTTTTTCTTTTTTTTCATAATTTTCTTGATTTTGCAATAAACAATTAGCCGATTTTTTCCACAAAATTGTGTTTTTCACTTCAAAGAGTTCGAAAATGAAAAAAATTTGAAAAAAAAACGACAACCTGGGGAAAACTATCTAACGAATGAACTTTGATTTTGATTTCGGATGATCCAGCACCAAGTTATGAGGGGCACCGTAGGACAGATCAATTTTCTTGATTCTTGTAGGAAACATTTCTTTTGTCACTTATTTCTAACATAAAACGCTAAAAAATATGCTCATATCCTATCTTTTTAGTTCCGGAGAGAAAACGAAGGCGTTCTGTAAAAAGTTTCTGTGACGATAGCCCAATGGCCATGAAACTGTTTATTGCGCGGCCCTTTTAAGCGCAGTTTTCTTTAAAACTAAAAAGATAGTTTATGGGTATACTAAAGGTTTTATGTCACAAATGACTTGTAGAATTTGAATCCTAAAATATACACAGAATGTATTTTTAAAAACATTAAAGTTCAAAGCACTTCCGGTTAAATCGGAAGTAATACGTAGATGATATCAAAGCCGTAATAACCATTAGGCTGGATTAGGCTCAGCCCAGGGCGCCATGAGAAAATTGGCGCCAGACAGGGGAAGTAATGGCGGTAGACAGAGGGATTTTAAAAAGTTTAGGTCGGTGGGGATTTTGATGACTCACTTTGGTGAATAAGGTACTTTGAATGAAATAGGCGCGAAAAGGAGAGAATGACCTTTTTTTTTTTTGCTCTGTGGAAAATTGGTATCTTAAGACTAAATAACCCTAAATTTAAAGGTATACAGATAACGCTTTATTAAAGGAAATTAAACCTAAGCTGAAAAGTAATTTCGTTGCCACCCGGTAAAAATTGTTATTGTATATCTATATTAAAAATATTTAATAATTGTGTCCATGAATTAATAATTTTTAGGTCTACTTTACACCATGTATATTATTCTTCCGTATTTTACTAATATAACAATCGTCACATAACAGGGCATATTCTTTTCATATTTTTTTAAACACCCACAGGGTTCTAATTGTCAGGGAATGTATTGGGATATTGGAAACCATAAGAGATAGAAAGATGGTTAAATGGGGAAAGTTATAGACCATTTAAAGCTTAATCTAATGCCGTTTTAATGACGGATGTATCTCTGTTTGGTTTTTGAGTTATTTTGAAAACTGAAAATGTGCGTTTTTGAAAAAGTGCTGTAGTTTTTTTATTTAAAATAATTTTTGGAATCTGTAAAAACATTGTTAGGGCAACTTTTTAAGACGAATACATTCATGCATTTTGATTTTAATTTCAACGTTTCGGTTTTAAGATATCATCATCAACTTTTGTTTTTCTTATGGCTGCCATTTTAGTTTTTTGCACATTTTAAAGAGCGTTTTTTTCCCTTTAAAATGATGTGCAACACTTTATTAAAATGTTTTTGTTTAATGTCAAAAAAGGAAAAAATATTTTTTGCTAAGTTGGCCATGACTGCATAGGAAAATAGCTTTATAAACAATTGCCATTTGATTCCTAAAAATAAACTATGTTAAAAACTATTTTTGATTTTTAAAAGCCTATGTACCCAAACAAAGACGGAGATTTACTTTGTTTGTAATGACAGATTAAAATATTTAATAATAATAATATAAAGCTGTACTTTCTACCAAAAATTAGTATATTTACTTTTTTATATTATTGTGTTTAACTCAACCTATAACAATACAAAATCAAACTTATCTTCTTTTAATTTGCACTAACAATTGGAAAAAAATATAAATCCTAAGAAAAACTATGCTCTTTACATTCATTACCAACTTACTTGCATATGGAAGTTTTGAAAACCTCGACCAAAATAGTATCAAGAAAATACCGAAAATCGAAATAGAATTATTCAAAATATTTTGCCGATAATCCTATATCTTCTACATGAGTTGCAACCAGGGAACTAATAAATATTAATAAAATAATAAAAAAAAGTAATAATTTTGCCAAAAAATAACGCTACAGTTCAAAATGTCCACCGTTTTTCAATGCACTTTTGACACTTCTTTAAACAGTTCTGGTAACGCGGTTAAGGTGTTTCTGTTTATACTTAATAGGACATCCCTGCAAACGGTCTTCAAGAACTTGTACATTTTCAGGAGGTGGATCAGAATTCATATGACTCATTTTTTAAATAACCCCAAATAGAAAGTCTAGAGGAGTGATGTCTGGAGGCCGGTACCGAACGGCCCATTGTTTGAGATAATTCTCTCACCAAAAGTTTCCGGATAAAAATGTGTACACCTCCCGCTCAATTTAGATTATCGGAACCCTGGTGAGAGAATTTATCTCAAACAATGGGCCTGTTCCTTCCTGTGGCTCTGCCAGGTCTCCAGGACATCACCTTAGACTTTATTTATGGGGTTGTTATTTAAAAATGAAATATATGAATTTTGATCCTCCTGAAATGCATGTCTCTGAAGACCGTTTGCGGATGTCCTATTAAGTATAAACAGAAACACTCTTAACCGCGTTACCAGAACTGTTTTAAACAAGTGTCAAAAGTGCATTCGAAAACGGTGGACATTTTGAACTGTAGCGTTATTTTTTGGCAAAATTATTATTGTTTTTATTATTTTATTAATATTTATTAGTTCCCGCTTCTGCAACTCATGGAAGATATAGGATTATCTGGCAAAATATTTCTTGAATAATTCATTTCGATTTTCGCATTGATACTATTTTGGTCGAGGTTTTTCAAAACTTCCATATGCAAGCAAGTTGGTAATGAATGTGAAGATATTTTTCTTAGATTTATTTTTTTTTCCAATTGTTAGTGCAAATTAAAAGAAGATAAGTTTGATTTTGTATTGTTATAGGTTGAGTTAAACACAATAATATAAAAGTAAATATACCACTTTTTGGTAGAAAGCAGCAGCTTTTATATTATTATTATTAATATTTAATCTTGTCATTACAAACAAAGTAAATCTCCGTCTTTGTTTGGGTACATAGGCTTTTAAAAATCAAAATAGTTTTTTTTAACATAGTTTCTTTTAGGAATCAAATGGCAATGTTTATAAAGCCATTTTCCTATGCAGTCATGGCCAACTTAGCAAAACAAGGAAACATTGTTATCAAGAAAACTTTTTCACTTTTTTAATGCATTTCTCTTTTAAAAACCTTATCCGTGGACACCTGGGAAATTTAAAGGTTTAAATCTATATATATATATATATATATCAATTTTAACAAATTTTATTTATTTATTTTTTGTGACAAATATTATTATACAACGTGTCCTCGGAAGTTCTTACCAAATTGGCAACTTACTAGTGAGAATTTTAGAGTTGGTATTAAAACAAAAGATTTATTTTAACTAAATGGCATTCAGGGTTTAATTATTCAATTTAGCAGTTTTGCAACAAAGCTATGACAATCTGTGGTATTTGCATGAAAATGAATAATGGTTCGTGCTGGCCAATTGGCTCTACATCAACAATATTCAATAAAGCCAGTTAAATTCTCTTACTTGAGAACATGATCTTTCAGTATAAATAAATTTGAATTATATTAAAGGCCCAATTTCACAATATATATAAATTATTTCTAACCAATAGGTTAAGAAAAGACCAATGGTTATTTTAAAAATACTGTTTTACCATCTGGAGTTTACTTGAGAAAATTTGGTTAACCAGTAGTTATGTTAACCCAGAGTGTGGATAAACTGCCAACCGCCCGCCCCGCACATAGGTGCATTGCCTAATTTAATTTCACTAAAACTATTTTTTCCGATCCGTACCGTCCGTCTGATGCCGACGTATGTGCGCGTACCTTTATAGTGTCTTTGGCAGATACCAGGTACCAAAGGTTAATAAATTAAAACCTAACTTTTGTTATTTTGTAAAAACTAAATTCTATAATATGTTACTTGGGTAATTAAAGCTATTTCTTCAGTCACCAGATAGATTTGACACTTCCGACCACTTGGCAGACATAAAATTTGGAATGGCCCGATGGTTCAAGAAAATTCAATATTACTGGTATTTAACAAGATATAACAAAAAATGTATAGAAGATGTATAGGGTTTACAAATAAGCGTGTCCTAAATATATTTTGATGTACAGGGTTGGGCGATTTCGACTGATTTAACAGGAAAGTCGTATTTCCTGACCAGATAGAAAAAAATTGACATATGTGTCTTGGACTCGATTTTTAAAATTAGATAAATGGTGAAACCGCATCCCGAAGTCTCTATCGGTATTCGAAATATAGGGCGTTTTTCATTTTTGGCCATTTTGAAAAAAATTCGTAAGTCCGTCATTTTTGAAAACTTCCCAAAACGGTGTAAACATTCTTGAGGCACTTTTTTAAGTGAAATCCATTGAACTACTCCGTTTTTTAAAATTATTTCTAGTTTCGTTGAAAATATATAAAGTTTAGATTTTTTTTTAATATAAATCATAGTTAGCCATGATCTTAAAAAATTGCTTATTCTTTGCTCTTTCCAATGATATATTATCATTCATTCTTATCTTTCAAAATTGAGCGACATATTTTAGTTTTTAATTTTTGCTACAGTAGACCCTGAAAAAAATCGGCACTGGTCAAAGTCAGGTTAATAGCATACCAGTTGTTTCATTTTTGCTAAAGTAGGCCATGCAAACATGTCAACTATCAACCACACACAAAAAAATAATGCAATTAAATTAGAAACTTTATATTTATTAACATATTATAAAAAAAAGTTTGGCCTAAAAAATTAAACGAGTTTAAATGAATACCAGAACCTATGGAAAAACTTAATTTAAAGCAGATGTTCAAAGTTGGCTTCTTCTTCCCTTATACATAATAAACAATTTTTTTACTGCATTACAAGAGTTTGTTAGTTCAACAGGCCTAATCGCACCCAAAGCTTGCCTAGTCGTTACTTGCAACTCTTCCTGTGTTTCAATAGTTCTTTCTTTAAAAACTGTATCCTTCAATCTTTCCCATAAAAAAATCTAATGGTGTTAAGTCGCAGGACCTAGCAGGCCATAGTATAGATCCTCTCGTACCAATCCATTTATATTAAAATTCTTGATTTAAAAAATCAGTTGTATTTCGTGCGTTATGCGGAGGGCAATAATCTTACTGATAATGGATATTTCAAGCCTGCGCTAATGGAAAATCATCCAAAAATGATGCAACATATGTTTGTAAAATATTCACATAATCTTGTGCGGTTAAACTTTTATTAAAAAAATGGAGACCCAAAAATCGACCACCAAAAATCCCAACCCAAATATTGAAACCTTGCTGTCCTTGTCTGTCTACGGGTACTATGACATGTGGGTTTTCTGTAGCCCAATAGTATAAATTATACCTGTTATATATCCCTGAAGTATCTATTCGGCTTTCAACCCTCCAAATAACGTTTATATGGAAATTATTGTTCAATCTTTTCTGATTCACATACCACTCACAAAATGTAACCTTTCTTTGGAAATCCTCATTCTGAAGATGATGAAATTTTCTTACTCTGTACGGTTTAAATTTGTACTTTTTAAGGGTTTTGAAAACTTTAGTTTTCTCAACACCTGTTACCTCAGCTACCGATCGATAAGACGTGTTAGGATGGTCTAAAACCTCACCAAATATATTTAGTTCCTACATTTCACTTTCATCATCAACTGCATACGTTCTTGGCCTTGGCTTCTTGAAACTTCCGTAATTTGTTAAATTTAATTTTAGAAATTGAAATAGCACTTTAACATGTCAACTTTCTCGTAATTTTTATACATTTTTGCAATCCTGTTAAATAAAACAGAGTTTCAATCAGTTACTGATAGAAATGATAAATTATTTACCTGACTTTGATAAGAGCCGATTTTTTTCCATGGCTTACTGTAGCAAAAGTTAAAAAACTGAAATATTTCGCTTAATTTCAAAGATAAGTATGAATAACAATATATCAGTGGAAAGAGCAAAAAATAAGCAATTTTTGAGATCATGTCCAATTATAATTTATATTTAAAAAAAAACTAAGCTTTATATATTTTCAACGAAATTGGAAATAATTTTAAAAATCTAAGTAGTCCAATGGATTCCACTCAAAAAGTGCCTTAAGAATGTTGACACCGTTTTGAGAAGTTGTCAAAAATGACGATTTTTTTTAATGGTCAAAAAATGAAAAACGCGCTATATCTCGGATACCGTTAGAGATTTCGGGATGCGGTTTTCACCTTCATCTAATTTCAAAATCGAGCCTCAGACACCTATGTCAATTTTTTTCTATCTGGCCAGAAAATACAAGTTTCCTGTTAAAACAGTCGAAATCGCACCACCCTGTATACAGAGTTAACCAAAAAAACCTTTTTGCCGGAGGGTTAGTTTAAAAAAATGCTTTATGAAACACTTTGTATAAAATAGGATAACAGGCTAAGTTGTTTAAAAGCGAAAAAGTTAAAATAGGTTTAATATTACCAAACTTTTGTCTTATAAATGTAACAACCCATACAAGATTTATTTTAAAAATTATTATTATCATTAAATCTTTTAAAAACTTAGGTAATAAATAAGTCGTAGGTACAAAAAAATGTTAAATAAACTAAAAAATAATTTAAATTAAAGTACTATTTTTACCAGACAATAAAACGAGTATTACTCCCTGCCTCAAACTCCGTGCTACACGTAGATGTTATCTTTGACGAAATTAATGCTACGCTTGGCTGAAACCGCCAAACCGTGGATCGGTTAATTAACTGATTAACAGCAAGGGTGGGATAAATCGTTCTAAAAGCCTTCTCGTGTTCCCCATAATAACAGCCCTCGCTTGCTAGAAATAAGCCATAACATGAGGATTTGGGGAATCAAGCGACTGTTTGAATTAAAGTTTTGTAGAAAATGTGTTTTTATGGAAGATAAACGAAAACTGTAGCAATTATTTGCGGATACTAAAGAGAAAATACTAATTAAAAACCTTAAAGTCGGATACAGAGAAATAACCTTTATAGACGATCATTTGTTTTTGAGCACCATTAAAAGAATACGTGGGTCAATCATTGTTTTATAATTTTTTTATTATTTATTTATTTTAAATATTAGGTAAATAAATGGTTATAGGACTTTAAATTTAAAATTAAAAACCTAAAATTAAATGGCTAATTTCATTTATTAAATAATAATAATAATAAAAAAATAAAATTGGGTTCTGTAATTAATCTTTTTTGTTGTTTTAATATGCATCTATCCTAAAAGATCTTTTTAAGTATGTTTGTATTTAATAGCCCATTGTTTAAAAAATATTACAACACACACACAAGGGTTTATTATAGATAACTTTTACGGCTTCAGCTTTAAAAAATTAGTCAGTATAATTCCTTCACCGGCAACTCCTAAACAAAGGACACCTTTCTTTATTAAAAAGTTCTATAATATTTGTACCAATGGGTGGCTTAAAAATAGGCACACTGTATATAAAAGTTTTTAAATTATTACAAAAATGTAGAAATAGTAATTCGTGTAGCAAGTGCATATAGTTATGTATATTTTTTTATTTTTAAGAACAAAAAATTTAACTCCACGAGTCCTCAGGCGAGTAAAAAGACACTTTATATATGTATTCCATACTATATTTTTTATTTTAGGTTTTGAATCACTCTAATTCATTCCAATTAATGTTTGGATAATTTTATAAAATTTATCTGTAAACTGTTAAATTTTTAATTAGGTGACACAAAAGCAAAATATTGTTTGCATGACATGTAAGAGTATTAATTAAAAGTAAAAAATTGCTACAAAGAGAAAAAACCGCTATACGTTATTCAAATAATGATAGTTGCAGTAAAGCTAAAATACTTTTTTAATAACTTTTATTATTTAATATTTTTAAATAACCATAGTGTTTATGTTTATTTTTTAAAGAAAAAGATTCAATTTTCAGACTGTAAAAAGTATATGGTGCTTTATTTAAAATGACATACACACCCATATTGGAAAATCAGTCATTTTTTTTTATGTTAACGAAATATGACAAACAAATGGCGAGAATATAATAAAAAACTTTTCAAATTAAATACTTTTTGCGAAAACTGTATCATATTAACATTTTTTGTTCCAAAGCTATTTGCAGTAAAAATATGTATTTTAAAATATAGTCAAACACCCTGTATCCTAATTTACCAACTCCATAAACCAAAAACACTTAAAAACAACGACGTCTTGCAGGACATATCATAAAATTTCTAAATCAATTTACGAACACGACAGATGTAGCTCTAGAACAATAAAATACATAACAACCCATAAATATTGATGACAAGTCAAACGCTTTGGTTTATGGTCAACAAACATGTAGCTTTAGTTTACGAACAAACATGTCACCTTATTTCAAAGAATTGTGTTATTTTTTATTTTGTAATTGCTTTTAAATATTAAAATGTATTTGGGCGCCTTTATACAAAGTATTTTACTTATTTTAAAGAAAGTTAAATGAAAACGTCCTACTTTTCGGGGTAATTACACAAGTGCATTAAAATTATTGTTAATTTTGCTTGAAAGTGTATTGCCTAAAAACTACTAGAGTTTATTTTCATATTTTGGCAAAAGAGCCCTACTTTGAAGGAGCCAAAATGTGAAAATATCCGAGAAAAGATTTTAAAAGGCAATACACTTGAAAGCTAAATTATCTGATTATTTTGATGCACGAGTGTAATTTAGTGAGAAAATTACTCGAAGAAAGTGAAACTATCAAATAAAGGAATAATAATTTTCTTAACAATACAACAAACCACAATCATGAAATTTTTTATATATAAATGTTTGCAAAATTTATGGAATACCAAACTGAAATATTTAATAAATAAAGCTGTTGTTAGGATATGGTTGTCAAATTTAACAATGAAAAACATGACAGTGCAATTTTTGATTTTAAGTATGCAATTATCGCTGTAATCAGGCGATAATTGTTGAGTAGACAAATAGGTGAGTGTAATTTTCTATGTAATTTACAACGACCTTCTTCTCAGCATGGTTTTGCCTGCCTTAAAAATATATTACAATGTATAATACACCAACTCAGAGGCCAGTAGGAAATTTTTCCTTGTGCTTATTAAGATACCTATAATATCCTTCCACTAGACACAATGTTGATGTTAAGCCGCGTCCAGACTTGCAACAATTTTCCGTACCACTCCATGCCACATAGCGCAGACGTGGACGTGGACAGAATTTACGTTGTTTTAAGGGCTTAGCGAATGATTCGCCGGTGATTTAAAGCTTGTCGGTTTTTGGCGTCAAAGGTGCGCGCAAACAGGTTGGTTAGTTTAACGGATGTTTGGCGAATTGTTGCAAGTCTGGACGCGCCTTAATCAGTAGACGCTTATTTCCTATATTGTTTACTACGACTTATTACAGCCCCATTGACAAGTTTTTGTAAGGCTGGCGAAACAGGTCTGAAAGGAGGGTCGTGGTGGATAACATTGAAAAGCAAGATGTTTTCTTTGTACTTTTTTTTAAATAAACAAAATACTTTGTATAAATAAATGTATTAAAAACTAGGCTTGTATAATTAATGTATAAATAGCTGTATATAAGGGGCTTCCATTATACAAGGAATATAAAAATTAAAAAGTTTATTTTTAGTTAAATTATGCGTCTGAAGAATAAAGCGTTTAATACCTGATAAAAAAATTACAAATATTTAAATAATAGAAATACGCCAACTAGGAACATCCCTAGTTTTTATGATTTATCAAAAAATATAGATATTTTATTAACCCTTAAACGACAAGACGGGGTCGCCCCTGACCTCACCGAATAATATTTTAGACATATTTTCTGCAAAATTTGTCTTATAATTGCCTAAAATATAGGTGTTTGGGGTCGCCGGTGACCGGGTTGTTATTTGCGTAATAAAGAAGACATGTCTATCAAAAAGAAAATTTAGCTTAAAAGAAATTTAAAAAGACGAAATGAAGAAAGTAATAAGGATATTGACAATAATCATAATGACTTAAGTGATAATGAAAGTAAATCGAAAGAACAAGAAGAGAAAGAAGAAAAGGCAGACAAACAACAAACAAACCAACTGAAAAAAATTGGGACGATGAAGTACGTTTAGCACATTTACAAAAAATATATTTATAAAAGCAGTGGTTACTAAACTTTTTTAATAAACTTAAAATTTGATTTTGCACTTTAGAACCAAAAGGGCAAGGACTAATTAGAAAGCTTTGAAATTTTCTTTTTACGACAGTATGCTGCATAAAATTGTTATTCGTACACAAGAAAAATAACGTACACTTTTGTAAAGCACAAAGATATACCTAACAGACCAATAAAAAAATTAACAAATTTAATGCTTTACTGCAACAGTAAGAAGTACTGCTTTAAAGAATAATTATGAGAATGTAGAGAAGATGTGCGAAAATAGATTTTCTGGTTTAGTTTACAAAACAACCAACAAAAAAAAACTAGATAGGTTTTTGCTGTTCAAACTTTAAAGAACCAATAATTTTTATGAGGTCATAGGCGACCCATGGTATTATTTATTTATACAACTTTATGTTGTCGTTTAAGGGTTAATATGTCGTTTGACTACGAAACAATTATATTCCTTTATTTAGGTAATTATGGTTAATACATATTGAGCCAATTTAAAAAAAGCACCACCCTTAAAATGTCAGCCATTATAAAAACTTTAAAAAATGCAAAAAAACACAAAACTTTGTTTCTTAGAGGACACTTAAAATGCTTGTTTTTCAATAAATTGTATCGAAAAGTACTAAACAAAATAAAAGTCAAGTGTATGTTATTTAAAAAATTCAATTAAATGGTTTTTAAAACAAAGTGTCTTTACTTTCCATATAAGATTTAAGGGGTTGCTGTCACTACCCATGAAAAAAGTTAATTTATTTTAATTAAATACAAGCGACCAAACTGTATACCTAAGAAAAAAAACTTGCAATTCTTTAGATTTTTTATAAGGGTGTGTTACTTTTTTAAACTAATACCCTGCATATTATAAACTTGCATTTAAGATTTAAATAAGAACCTTTAAATAAACAATTAATAAATAATATTAAAACTTTTTTATAAAATACCTTTGTCACAATAACGCAGAGTTAAAATTTCCTTTTATCTAAACAGATGTGGCTGGAAAACAATAAAATTCGAAACGGGCAATAAACATGAACGGCATTTTCAGCTAAAATAATTTGATTTATAGCCCCAACGCATTTATTTTGAAGTACATACATAAATAAGCACGTCAACTTATTTATATGAGCTGCAGTAAATTCAGTATTTTGAAATGTAAGCGGATTTTCACAAAAAACAAAAAAATATCATAAATTTATGTATGACAGTGTACAAATAGTTATTCATGTAACAAGTACATAAAGTAAAATTGGATTTTGACAGCACGAGCTGTAAGGTAAATGCCACAATCTCATGAGTAAAAACTACTCTGCATGTGTTGCATACTATACTTTTTTACGACCGCATGAAAATTTTCCCTATTTACCTTTTAAAAATAAATTTTTTACTTATACATACTTATTTATTAATTTATTTTTCTTTTTTACCCACGGCAAATATTTTGCAAAAAATGACAGGGCCTTCTTTTTCTAAGAGACAAATATTTTCTTTATAACTATAAACTTATGTATTTTAATTTAAAATATTGTATTTACTTATTTTTGTAAAAATATTAGTTAATAAATAGTATATATTTTAAATTTCTTAGTCATACGAAATCAATATTACAATAAATTTCGATAATTTCTAATAAATTTATCCTTATACGGACAAATTGTAAATTCACTAAATAAATGACTGGTTAGTTCTGGTTAGTGAGACTGGACATCAGAAGTTGCTAAAACATAATTTAAAAAAATGCTTTAGCTCATAAGTTTTCATATTGTTCCCAAATGGTTCTTTATGTGACAAAAACCCAGAAATTCCATAATTTTTAAGCATATGATTTACACCAATAACAGGTTTTTTGTAAAATACTGTTGTTATTTTTACCAAATTTTATTATAAATTTATCATGTTTTAACATCTAGAAAATATTAAATTCTATTTTAAAAACCTATTATTATTACCTATTATCGCAGAATTATTATATTATTATTTTATATTATAAATAAATATTTAGAAATATGTTAAAAAATTTAAAATAAAATAAATGAAAAGCGAAAACTTGTATATTTTACCTTTAAATTTGGACTATAGACCTAACGTTTAAAAATATGCAAAAAAAATCTTTAAAATATCCACTACAAGATGACCTATTTAATCTTTACATTTTTTTTTACTAAAGATTATTTCTTCTTTGTATTGTTTTAAGGAGACTTTTTTATTGGTAATAAAAAAATTCAGGGTGTTCCAAATAAACATCTAACTTTGTGTTATTACTCTATGATAAAACTCAATGGAAAAAATATAGGAACGTCACTGAATTCTACGTAAAAACCCCAAAAACTTTTCTATTACCATTTTTCTCCTATATCCAATATCAAGCGAGTTAAAAATGTCTTGCCAAATTCACAAAATTGAAAAAATACTCTGTATCTCCAAAACAAATCAAGTTAACCATGATGTACTTTAACCAATAAATTTATTTTAAAAATTAAAATCGAAATTGCGCAATTAAATTTGTTCTATTTCTTTTAGTTTTTGCTATATCCTGCAGGGTAAATTAAAAGGCGCCACCCTGTAGAGTTAAGTACATCCATGGACATACTGTATATTTATAGTAAAAAATATTTTGCTTGCGTTGTTATAACAGCAAAATATTTCAATTTATATTTAAAGGACCTGTTTGTCAAATAAAATAAATTACAAGGGCAATTCAGGGATCCCAGAGCAAACAAATAAATATTCCAGCATACTTGTTATGGCAGTAAAATCCACGTTTCAAAAATTAATGCAATTTGTTTACGTGACATGGGCCAATAATGTAAAGTATTTTTAAACAGTACTAATAGCATTATTTATTCAGGTATGTGCCAATTTTGAGTTTTTAAACAAAAAGTTCCCTATATTTAATGTCTTACTTAAAATAGTTTTTAAACAAGTGGGTTTTTAATTTAAATTTGTTAATACTACCAAAAATGTTTTTGGTAAAAATTTTGTTGTTTTTGTATACAAGTAAAAATAATAATTTTAAGGGTGTTCGTAAAAAAAAGGTTAAAAATGATAGGGTTGACGGAGTAAGCCAAAATAATAGCTCAAAAGCCCGTGAGCGGCAGACTTTTGTTATTTTGTAAGAGCACAAAGTTTGTCAATACATGCTTCCAATACAGGGTGTCCTGCCGGAAATTGCCAAAATAGATTTCTCGAAAAGCACGCTTTAAAAAAATTTAATAATTTGGTGACTATATAAAATCGGTGGGGGATATACAACTAAAATATTTTGACAGCCATACAACGTTCAGTACACGGGAGTTAATATTAACTTCCTTTTGTTAAATCAAACATCCTTTATATTATTTATTTTTAATATTCTGCGTTAAACTCTAAACATAATCTATGTTTAATGTTCTATACCAAAGTCAAACCATTTTTGACTTATTTTAAATTTTATGTCAAAAATGACGTTTGCAAGCCATTATATTACCCTTAGTTTCTTCTAAACAAAAGCCTTTAATTTAAGTTGAGGTTGGGTTTCTCGTAAAAAAGAACTACTTTAGCAGACTGACATTTTCACAATTAATAAATACAGAGTGGTCAAAAATAATCGTTTAAAATGATTACGACAAAAAGCTTAAGAGTAATTTTTTTAATGGAAACCCCTATCTTTGATAACCTTATCCTATTAAGCATCAAAAATAAGGATAAGTTTGTAAAAGGATGTCTATTTTAAAAATTTATAGATTTTAAAATATAAAGAATTTAATATTTGCTAAACTTAAGTTTTTGGGCTGTCCGGCCGTCGTTGTAGATCTTGTATCCTTGACGTTTTGCCAGCGCGAGTGGTTGGCATGTCCAGAAGGTTCCTAGTAGACTACTTGCGTACTACTGTGTACACTACGGTACGCAAGTAGTCTACTAGGAACCTTCTGAGGATGCCAATCACTCGCGCTGGCAAGGATACAAAATCTAAAACGACGGCCGGATAGCCAAAAACTTAAGTTAAGCAGAAGACGGCCGCGAAAGCGTTATACAGTATAATTTAATATTTGCCCATTCTAACAATGCTTTTGGGTACCGAACTTGGTAAGAAGGTTTTTGTTTAGAAGAAATTAATGGTTATGTAATGGCTTGCAAACGTCATTTTTAAGATAAAATTTAAAATAAGTAAAAAACGGTTGGTCTTCGGTATAGAACATTAAACATAAATTATGTTTAAAACTTAAGGCAGAACCTAAAAAATAAATAATATATAAGGCGTTTCTTTTAAAATAGGGTATTAGGGTAGAACAGGTAAGAACAAAAATGCATTTATCCAAATTTTTAGAAACATTGAAGACAACACTCTTTTACTCTTTAGGTGACATAATAAAAGTTATTAAGAAATATATGCTTTAAATTTTTTCATAAATAGAAGGCAGTCAGATCGACAATCAAAAAATAGGAAAATAGAAAAATGTTTACTGTTTAAAAAAATCGTTGGCTATAATAGGAAACCAGAGCCCTTTTAAAGCCACCCTGTACATCTGACATGCTAAAACGTATGTTTTTTTCTTGACAAGTAGGACTTTTTACGAAAAGGCAAGTTCTTTCGTAAAGTTAATAATTAAAAGTTTCTCATTTGGCAATCTTACCAAATGAAAAACTTTTTTGAAAGTTTTTGAACTTCCAAAGACAATTACAATTTACAAATTTTCTTCGGTAAGATAAATTTAACGCTTTTTGATTTATTTTCTTAATAATGGGACTTTTAAATCTGTAAGTGCATTTCAAGAGGCGGATCGATTAGCTGCCATCGTCTCTCTTCAGTCAGTTTTAAAGATTTATTCTGCTTCCACTGGACCAAATGCAATTTGGGGATAAAGAAAATTGCAGGTTTAACGTTCAAAGTTTTTGGATAGTATATCAAAATGAAAATAGAAAATAGGTGAGCAAAGAGATTGTTGTTTTTATTTTTAATATTGTTTAAAGTGTACAGTAGTAATAAGATAGGACATGCACTTTTGATTTATTATTGTAAACAATATTTACAAATACGTTATTATGTAAAATGTACAAAGTATCAACAAATGGATAGGCGCGGATCTTTTTATTTTTATTATTAAAAAATACGCACATTTTTGATTTATCTAAAACGAAAAAAGTTATAAGTTAAATAAAAATTACGCAATAATTTAAATGGTAATTTAAAATCGCAAAAATGTTTCCCTAAAATTGTAAAAAAATGGAAAAATACATACCTTTTAGTATTTAATTTAAAAGCAACCTGATTTTTTTCGCCTATGCTAACCGGGAAAAATTGACTGTAAACTAAACATAGTATATTACATTACAAGTGTGGAAAATGAATAATTTCACACGAGTGGAAATATTGTAGACAAACCCACGAGTGTAAGAAAGTCAGTACTGTACACTCTTTTTCCTACGACCACAAATTATTCACCAAAAAAAAAAAAATTAAAGTTTGTCTGTTCAGAAAAATAAAAAACAATTGAGAACTTTGCAACACTAGGGTGATATTTACTTTGCAACACTAGTGTGATATGTACTTTTCCTCACTGCTATATCATACTGTTTTGACAATATTTTTACATCGAAAATCACCTACCTAGAAGCATTATATAAGTTTTATCATTTTGGTATTTAAAAAGGCCCTCACTTAATAAAAATTGTATGGTTTGGTTAGGTAATAACGGTAATAGGTTAATACGGTTTTTTGCTATTTTAAGGGTTTTTTAAAAATTATTGATACTTACATTTTGTAGACACTCTTCTAAATAAAACGTAAGTGGCGCATATCCAAAATATTTCGTTTTTAAAAAATATCAGTAAACAAACTTACGGGACCGGGGAGTGAAAAGGGGTGCTGGGTGGGATAAAATTGGTAAAACGATTTAATGAAACTAAACATCACATGTAAAATTAAGTAAAACTTACATTTTTTCTCATATTTTTGAGAAAAAATATAAAAAATATGAAAATTGTAAATGCATAACCTAAAGTCCTAAAAGTAAGAAAAAAACGACTACTAAACGTCTGTTATACCATGCAAAATATGGAAAGCATTTGGCAACGTCGGAAGGGTCTGATTCTATTTTTGAACGGATAAAAGAAAGTGGATTCATAAAGTGTGTATTAGCCTCAGGTTTAATTAACGGATTTAAAAAAAAGATTTCACTAGTTGTTTGAGTACACGAAGACAGAGAGAAAGGAATTTGATCTATAGGAGTCTCTTCTCTGGCGCTTTAGGTCGAACGGTCAAGCGGTAAGGCTGCCTCTATGAAGTGCGTGCTCAAAGGTAGGAGGAAAATTTTTAATATGATCTAGTTACCTGACAACACTGTGCCACTGAGCAAGCAGTCAGTGAGGGTTTTTTTGTGGTTATGTCTATTTTTGTTTATGTTTTTATTTTTTCGGAAATTTTATTATTACTCTTTTTAATATTAGAAGAAAGCCTATACTGTGTAGTAACTTAATGTTAATAAGATGATTTTCGGTAATTTGGGTTCTACTGTTTAAGGTAAGTAAAAAGTTTTTTTACTGTCACTACAATAAATATGTCACTTGGAAAACCAATAGCAGTTTTTAGAATAACATCATAATATATATCACACGAGTGTTGTAAAGTACTTTGCAACACTAGTGTGATATAGCGCATTTTCCATGCATGAAACCAGTGTGCTATTTGCTATTTTCACAAGTGGTCGTAGGAAAAATATTTTTTAGAAGTTATTTATATCACTATTTATATGCAAACACTTCTAACTTTTGGTAAATAATAGCTCAAAAAAAAAAAAAATTATGAGAAAAGAAAATTTAAATTATTTGTATGTTTTTGAAATAGGTAATTTAAAAAATATATTTATTACTAAATTTTATTATCTGACATATCATATCACTAGACAATCCGTTTTAACATTTTTATTATAAAAAGGTCTTTCTACTACATTGTAAAAACCATTTTTTAAACGATATTTTTGTTTTGAATTTATCTCCAATGTTCCCTAGAAACCATAACCAACACAAGAAAAATAATATATACCTTTGTTTACTTTATCATTACACTTAATAGAATAGTTTTAAAGATATATTTTTGCTTGCAGTGGACAGGTATTTTTACTTTCTTTTCCATTTTTGCTTAGTTAATTGCTTTTAATTTTTTAAATAATTATTAAATAATATTTGAAAATCTTAGTTACATTTAATAGACGGAATAAAAAAATGTTAACTTGTTTATTTTAGATATTTTTTCTATCAGGGTATTTCTTTAACAGCGGCCGACTAGATAGTACCTTTTGAACGCAAATATTTTATTTTCTGTTACAAATTTAGAAAAAAAAATAATTTTGGTAAAAAATTTTTGGATTATTCAACATTTTATTTTAAATAAATTACTATTTACAATTATTCTCTCAAAAAATGCAAAAAGATTTTTTTTTAAATTTATTATACCAAGTAACAACGAAATTACTATTCAGCAATATATTTCATTTAGTGCAACCGTATATTTTCTAAATTTGAGGGCTTTATGTAATATCACCGGTTGCTAATTTTAGATAAAATTACATCTGTGTATTACTTCTGGTTTAACCGAAATTCATATAAACTTTAATAATTTAATTGGAACCACCTGTATAATTTTTGGGATTTAAATTTTACAGGTTATTCCTAATATAGGAACTAAAATATATCCATAACCTTATGTTTTTGATTCTAGAGAAAATGGCGTTTTAAAATGTTTATACGTTGCACAATATGCAGTTTTATAAAAAAAAATAATACATATTACAAAAATTTAAAATGCTTAAAATAATTCTTTTAAAAGACTCTACTTTTAAAGGCCATTATATTACTACTTTTCGTTTAACCGGAAGTGCGGTAAAATATGAACTTCTAAATATGAGTACCCTGATAATTTTAATGAAACACCCGTTATATTTTTTAAATTTTAAATTCTTAAACCTATGTCTGATGAGAAACCTATAATATACCAATAACCTACCTTTTTATTCGAAAAGGTCCAGACAATCTCACAATAAACAGTTTTATGGATATTGTGTTACCGTTTTCTCTAAAATCTAAGAGATTGGTATATTATAGGTTTTATATAGCTTGAAGAATATAAATCCTAAAATATATATGGGGTGTTCCAATAAAATTATCAGGGTTTCATGCAAATAAGTGATTTTTTTTCTTAAACTAAACAAGATACGAAAAAACCTAAGAGACATACAAGCAGTATTATTATTTGCTTAATCTCAAGAAAGCACAAACATTTTACAACCAGTAAGTGGCGTACCGTTTTTTATTGGAAATATTCCTTCACTTGCCTCTCGAGACACCACTGGACTTACTAAATGTAATTAAGTTAGTGATAAATTACCCCTTAATGTTAGTAATAATATTGCTAAATTAAAACAAAATTGGGTAAATAATAGTTTGGATATTTAAAACAAAACAAAATATTTTTTTTTAATTTTATCACTGTGTATCTCAAAAGTTAAGACGTTTAGGATATACCTTCATATAAAGTTTTCTTTTTAAAATAAACCCAAAAATCACCTTCGTCAATATTGACATTCAATTAAAAAACACCTTGTTTAACGTCCCTGAATTTTAAAACTATACGATTGCACTAATAAAAATAAATTGCTGGATTTCGTTGTTACTCGACATACTATAAAAATGTATTTTACTTATTGGAACAAGTATTTAATAAAAAAGTTAGGCTTTTAATGCTTTATTTATAATTAAACTTTCCCCTGATCGGACTAATAAATCTTCAAAAGTGACAGGAAAAGCCACGGTCGCCTCTAATCGATCTGTTGCTCGAGGTGCTAGATTAATAGTTTTCCACAGACTAGAAAGCATTTTAGACTACTAAATTATTTAATACAAAAGACGGCTAAAAAATTTAGTTTAGGGTATTTTATGTACAGGGTGTCCGGATTTTGTTGCAATTGCAGGGTATCTTGATTAATATTAGAGATAGAAACTTGCAGTTTTTGAGAACTGTTGCTTCTTATTAATGAAACAAAAGATGACACTAAAATATTTATTATGACCTTCTTCGTTTCTGACATTAAGGTGGATTTTTTTCTTTTTTAGACCCCCTAGTATTTTAGTTTTTTGTAACTTACAACAAAAGTAAAAATTGATATTTGTATACAGGGTGTTATTTAATAAGTGTCCGATATTTCAGAGAGTGATTTTTCAAGAATTTTTAAGGTAAAAGTTCCTATGAACGTGTGGTCTAAGATGCTTCGCTTTCAAGATACAGGGTGTCAAAGTTTTATTTTTATTTATGTTTTTCTGCATAATTTCCTAAATAATGCCGATTTCCGAACGAAAATTGGTACCTGGGGGTTTTGACATGAGAAATTTGAATTTGTTCTTAATTTAGCTCTTACTTGTAGAGGGCGCTAGCCACATGTATATTCTCACTTTCAAAGGCTCATGACTTTTTGTACAACCCTGTATTTACATTTTTGTTAAAAGAAATGGATTCCTTAGTCATTTTTACGTAAAAAGGTACTCTTATTAGATGACGCTAGGAGCAACCGTTTTCGAAATATTTTAGTTTAAAATAATCGATGCATACGCTTAGTAATAAATATGCTAAGTAAAGACCGCCGAAAATGACGGTTTTATCAAGTATCGGTCTTTACTTAGCATATTTATTACTAAGCGTATGCATCGATTATTTTAAACTAAAATATTTCGAAAACGGTTGCTCCTAGCGTCATCTAATAAGAGTACCTTTTTACGTAAAATGACTAAGGAATCCATTTCTTTTAACAAAAATGTAAATACAGGGTTGTACAAAAGTCATGAGCCTTTGAAAGTGAGAATATACATGTGGCTAGCGCCCTCTACAAGTAAGAGCTAAATTAAGAACAAATTCAAATTTCTCATGTCAAAACCCCAGGTACCAATTTTCGTTCGGAAATCGGCATTATTTAGGAAATTATGCAGAAAAAACATAAATAAAAATAAAACTTTGACACCCTGTATCTTGAAAGCGAAGCATCTTAGACCACACGTTCATAGGAACTTTTACCTTAAAAATACTTGAAAAATCACTCTCTGAAATATCGGACACTTATTAAATAACACCCTGTATATTTTTACGTAGAAACCAGTGATGCAGTTAGATTTTTTTATTTTTTTATTTTTCAACATATGAACAAAACATCTAATTTTATTAATGGAACACCCTGTATATTTTTATTTATTTAATTATAGCAAATGGGAGATTTTCAACAATGTATAATACCTACCTAATAGGTATTTTGTATTTATTGATGTTTTTAATTTTAAAATTGAATTTTGCAGAGTGGGCAATCACATAGACTTCATAACAAAAAAATAAAGCGAGCCCCCAGTTCATAATTTGTTTAAATTTTATAGCAATATAAAAGTTTTAACTAGTTTACCCATAGATAACCTACATTTAGATCCGCAGTGGCAAGAAGCATTTTTCGGATTTTTACGACCTCGCGCAGTAAACAAATGAATGGGTGGACGAACATACGCACTTAAAAGCCGTGGCAAAATACAAACACCGGCACCCCGTACCCTTCGTCCGCGGTCTGACCGTGACGCTCATTAGCTACCGTATTTCGAACAGAAAACCAGGACGCCGTCGACAAATTCTTTTCGATAAGGCGGATAGTTTGTTTGGCGCCAGGTGCGTTTACCATCAACTGGCTTGCGCACAAACCGGTTTTTTCGCCCATGAAATGTAACTTTTGTTTCGCGCAGGTTATAACATTGGCAATCCATCGAAATCAGTGACTTTACCCCGCCCAGTACCCTATTTACCTCTTAGTTTCTTATGTTTGTTCACTAATTAATAAATTAAAACTAAAAGTTTTGGATCAGCGCCAATGTGTTTATGCTTAAAACTTTTTTCAAAATCAGTACGTATCCTATACTTTTAGAAAAACATTTGATTTAAAACAAAATAGTAGAAAACCAGGTATAATAGTGTAAACAAAATTATTACTAAAGTTTAAATTTTGAAGGGATCAGTTTTGATACAAAGTATTTTTAGGATATTTAAAAAATACCGACTTTTTTAAATTTTAACGCCCTGTATCTTAGAAATAAGAAAATACGGACATATGTTCATAGGAACTTTTCTTTATAAAAAGACATATTAAATAATCCCCTTAAGTTTTGTACCGTAGTTAGGAATCACCTTGTATAAAGTTTTGGTTGTTTTTTTAATTGTAGGATTAATCCTTAAAGTCTGTCGGATAAGTTCTAAAATACCCTGTATATTTTTTTCAATAAAATTAGTAGGGCTAACGAATAATTTACAACTTTGCATAATAAATGACGTGTCCTTTATTCCTAACCTACTTTCATTACTTCCCGTTCTGTCATAGAAACTAGTCGTTCGTCGTTTATTGATCAGTTGCTTCTAAAAATGATGATTTCCTATAGCTTTAGGAGCATTTTAACAATAGATGAAATATCTATTGTAGTATAAATGAGAGAAATAATACATTATTTACCTGTATACAGAGTTGTATTGTATTCGATTACATTTGTGTGTTTGGTATTCGGTATTCGGTAGAATACTTTTTGGTCAGTATTCGGTATTCTGTATTCGAATACTTTAGAAGTATTCGACGAATTTTTTTTGAGTATTCGAATACCAGCGTTCCGAGTATTCGAATATCGAAAAAGTGTAAGTAGTATCCGAATACTAAAATTGTCATGATTTGAATAACAAAAGGGAAAGAAAATAGGGAAAAAGGAGGTGCGGACCTTTTTTCTTTTGCTCTTCAATTTTGTCATCGGTCTTATTTATTTTATTTAGTGGTATTCGAAACTTCGTATTCGTTTAAAATAAAATATAAGTAACTAAGTATTCGAATACCGATACCGGGTATTCATGTATTCGAATACTTTTTTCATCCAAGTATTCAAATATTCGGTATTCGAATACTTTCCTTTTCCGCTATTCGTATTCGAATACCGATTTTCAGTATTCTGCCCAAGTCTGCCTGTATACATGTCGCAGGCAAATGGTTATTTTAGGAAAATGAATTCTATCTTGCCTGTGTAAGGAGTGTATTTTTATTTTCGAAATATCTTCGCTCCTGTACAAGATACAAAAATAATCTTAATTCAAAAAAATGTTAATTTGGATCCATTTTTGTTACTAAGAGTACTAGTTATTATACAAGGTGTCTTAAAAACATAATGTTCATTGTCAAGTTTTTTTTATAGAACACCCTGTATATTTTTACAAAATTTCATATTAAAAATGTATAACACACAATACGTCAATTATTGCTGGTTTTTAAGATATCAGCAGATTGCCGATATATTCATTAACAATTAAAAGTGATGACAGAAAATAATATTTTTAAATAACTTTGTCACTGTCAGAGTGACCAATAATATAATAACATGTAATAAATAAACTTTCATTGAAGAAACCACTCATATGTAAGTCAGCTATTTAGTTAATTTTACTTACTTAACCTAAAACTAGCCATAATTGACGTATTGCTGTTTTTAGTACAATTAAATACATATGTGTCTAAAATAAGCAAAATTGCTGACATACCCATTAGTAGTTTTTATAACAAAAGGTAATTATATACATGTTATTATATTATTTGTCACTCTCACAGTAAAAACGTACTACTATATCAGCATATGCAGATATCTAAAAACCAGCAATAATTGATGTATAGTGTGTTATACATTTATGATGTAAAATTTATTACAGGTAAAATTTGTTAAAATATACAGACATACCAAGAAAAACCAAAACAATGAAAATTATGTTTTCAAGACATCTTGTTTATTAACTAGTACTGTCAATAAACAGAGTGTATGTATACGAATTATTATTTTTTATTTTAAGTTTATTTTTGTATCGTGTACAGAAGCGAAGCTATTTGGTGTATAAATAGAGTTGGTACACCCTGTATATGTTATTATATTTACTATACAATAAAAATATAGTCAATTAAGTCAAAAAATAAGAGGTGTCCCTATACAAAAACTTGTGATAAGCGCTAATAAACAACCATTAACAACATCGTATTATCGTCCGGGAGGTAATTTAAGCATAAGCAAGAAGTGTGTTACAAGGTAGCAGATAATGAATGGGCAATGCGCACTGTTTTTTTCAAAGTTTAAACAAAATGTAGATAATAGAAGAAAGAAAAAGAAAAGTATGCAGCGAAAACGCAAAAAAAAATAAATTTAAATACCTTATTTTTTTACAAAAAGTAATAATATCTTACCAAAAACAGGTAAGCCAAGGTCAATACTTAAATTATGCTTGGCTGTGGGCTTCGCCGCAAAAAATAAAGATTTAAAAGAAATAAGTGCCAAGATCTGAACAAAATCCAAATATGTATAAGATCTTAAGGAAGCGTCCATAAATTACGTGAGACATTTTAGGGGAAAGAGGGTCGAGGAAAATCTCACCAAATCTTACGATGGGCGTAAGGCGGGTCTGTGAAAATCTCATGTTATTTTGTAGGTAGAATGGCAAAAAAATAAATTTTGGGGCAGGCCTCCTTCAGGAAAATGTGATGTATTGTTGTTTTTTTGGATGGAGAACCTTTTTGTTTTTTGCTCTTAATTAGGGGTTTTGTATTTTTAGCATATATATCATGCGAAATTAAAAAAGAGGAGAGGGTTAAAGAAAATCTCACATAATCTCACCAAGGGGGAGGTGGGGTCCAAAATATGGAAAAAATACCTAACGTTACTTACGGACTACTAAGTGGGTTAGATTTGACTTTGCAGTTTTTTATCAGAATTAAAAAAATCAAAATAAATAAATAAGTTTAATATTTGGATTAGTTTAATAATTTAACTGATGTAATAGGGGCCAGGGCTGTTTCGTGCCCGATCAAAGTTCACGGAGTTTCAGACAGTATACCTACGTATTTTCACCCACTAAATACAAATTTAAAAATTGCTTTTGCAACGAAAGTGACGGAAGTTGTTTTAAACGATTTGAGTTTATATTATATAAAAAAAACTTTTTATTTCCTTTGTCAAATAATAGGCCTTTAGCCATGTACACCTAAGGGAGCGAATTTCAGTGTAGATGGATTGAATTTTATTCTTTTTCTTCAAATTTTTCCAAAATTGCAAGATTTTTTGTAATGATGCCAAAATTTGCATTTTAGTAAGAATGCCCGCGAAATAATTTAAAACGCCGCATACTCCAATGACGTAGTTGAAGTGTGGTTACGTAACAAAAGATACAAGTTACGACATCCCTTTTCTATTGCTTGTTCTTATGTTGGCATATTTATACAACGTGACGCTTTTCACATAAGCACTGGGAACATTGTCAAGTTGATTGAACTAGCAAATTGTGAAATACATTTTTATCAACTTTTAAAAATTAATTACAAGAAAACTATATTTTTCCGTTTAACTATTAATCAAAAATATTTTTTTACCATTGTAAAATTTTGGCTGAGAGCCTTTCATACCCTATAAACCGTTAAGCGTAAATAATTTATAATGAAAACTACTCCATACACGTTTAGCCACTTTAAAAGGTTTATAGGCAATATTTAAATCGGTTCCGCTTTGGTGTTGCTTTAAACCTCTTGATTTGGCCAAACGTGTATACCTAAGGTTTACTATGTGCAAGTGTAGACAGTGTACCCTATAGAGTGTAAGTATTAAAAAATTAAAGTGGTTATTAAATTAACGGCAATACAAATCATGTATTTACACCCTAAACATTTTAAATTTCTTTTTCTTTTTAGACAAAAAATAAATAAAATTTATTTTTTAAATTTAATAAACGTATATACATACTATCTATATAACTTTTTAATAGCCATATTAAAAATGTATTAACGGATCATAGAAATAAAATTGAAATAAATTGAATGTTGAGTTGTTTGGAATATTTAAATATTTATAAAAACAAATGAAAACAACAGGTTTAGCATTGTTAATATAATATTATATAAAACAAAAAAACTATAACCAATAAATTTAAAAAATAAATAACATGTTTTATTTTTTCTTTATTTTGGAACAATAAGGACGAAAAATAAATTTTAAAAAGTCAAATATGATATTCGTTTCTTACGCCATACAATGCTAACAATAAATTATAAATAACTTCTGGCTAAAAGTATTAAAAAAATTACATAACATAAAAAAATTACGAAAAAAAATATAACATTTACAAAAAAATCCAAAATATACAAATAATTATTTGTCAGGGAAAAAGTCTAATTCACCACTATGCATTAGGCTAATAGGGTTTTTTAAAGATTTAAACATTACCTTTTTATCAATTTTTACATTTTATTATGATCCACAACCACCATGGACTCTTAAAATGCCCTTATTAGACAAGTTTTTTTAGGGTTTGATAAAGCCAAAGATAGTTCAAGCATCATAACAGACTCATTTAAGGAAAAAAATCATAATCACCAATAATACTACCAGGTATATAGGGACTCCTCTAAGTCCTTAGGAGTTGACTCTGCTGTAGTGACATCAGAAAAAATATTTTATTTCAAACTTCATCCAATGCCCAGTGTATTTATAAGAAAGTTTTATGCTATTTTTAAGCCCCGGTTTTTATACGAGAAGAGCAAAAAAAAGAACAAAATAATTATTACGGACTCTTTAAGTGCAACCAATAGTTTTCAATAATTCAATAATAATTATTATTAAAAAATATACTTTATGACCTTACAGCTATAGGAAAAAAAAGTTTATCTGGGTTCCTTCACACATTGGTATCGTTGGTAACGAAAAAGCGAACGCATCAGCTCGTTGTGCGGTTCAAATTCCAGGCAAAAGTGGTACAATGGCTGACGGTAATTTGACGCTAAATAGTTTATTAAAAAACACATTACTAGTGCGTGGCAAAAAAGTGAAACCAATCAACCTTAAAATTACGGACAATAAAAGACATAGTGTTACCCCGGACTAATATACCAGTGCGGCAAAAAGAGCAAGTAATTATATCCCGTTTACAGAAAGGATATACCAAACTAAAACACGGTTATCTTATATTCCGATCAGATCAACCCCAGTGTAATCAGTGCAAAGTCCCCCTAAGCATACAATATACTTATAGACTGTCTCCTTATGGTGTAGAAACACAGATGTGTCACGTACCCCTGGACATTGTAAGCGCTCTTGGAAAAGACTGTAACTATAAAAACATTATTGCACTCCTTACTGCCATTGGACTTATAAATGAACTTTAATATCTGTTAAGTAAATCTAATTTTATGTAATTGATGGTTTTGCGCTATTAACCCCAAGAGGTTTATAAGCTAAATAAATAAATATATAAATAAATTAATTATTTAACAAAAAAACATTATACAAATTATAAACATTTTGGCCCAAGTGATCCATTCCAAGTGATAAGACCACTAGCATCTGGTAAAATTTGGTGGAATATCCATGTCTCACTTTTAATTTTTAAAATAAAAAAATCTTTATTTCCTGAACCACAAAATGTCACTAAAGTAGATTTCCCTTTAAGTCGACGATATTATTCTAAATATTTAAAGTACTACAACAACTGATTACCTAATAGGTTATCAATTACTGCTGCGGTAACTGACCATTTTTATATTTATTACTTTTTAATAATTAAACAGTGTCTTGTATTGTTTTCTTAGATTTCTAAAATATATATTTTTTTTACATGCAAAATGGATAAAAAATATAGGTTGTTTAGGTGTGTCAGAAATCAATAAGTCCTTAAAAAACTTGGCTGGTAAGTCACCAACAATGCTTCATAAAAAAGTGTTTTTTCACGACTGTTTAATAACGTATAAATTATTATTGTCAGTTTAAACAGGTAATATGGCACATTACCCAAGGCAGTTACATACGCCTATTACCCACATCGTTGCTTTAAATGTGCATTAATACAATTTGTATATATTTTCAAGAACCTCGTTTTTTAAAAGAATTCTTCAGACAATGGCACTACTTTTTTGTCACATATAAGTATAAGAGTATCTAATAGTTAAGTAAAATCAACTAATAAATAAATTACATTTGATAAAAAAATTGCAGTAGACTGTAATGTCGAGTATGTCATGCCTGACAAATATTCTGAGACAAATCGGGAATAATAAATATATTTTTGTATTGATATAAATTCGCAAGAAAGTCGTAAAAGTATAGTATGCGACTCACACGGAATACTTATTTCCCTCTCGTATGACATACAGCACCCACCTGTGGCTCGTGCTGCAAAAGACATACTCATGGGAAATGAGTAATATTTCATGCTTGTCAAATAATATACTATTTTGACATACAACGAAAGCTTTAAGATTGGTCTATGCCAGCAAAGTAAAGATCCCTTAAGATGCCTTGTACAATCGATGACGAAACGTTGGTAAACGGTTTCTATTTGACGAGGTCCAAACCCAAGAACCAAGATTCCTCAGAAAATTTATTTTAACAAAAGTAGACTGACCAAAAACAGAAGAAGAAGAATAATAAAATAAAATTTAACTTAATCTAATTTTAGTTATAATCCGTTAAGTGTCCTGTTTTGTCTCTTGGAACATGCCATTTGTACATTACAACTGCATTGTACAGAAATACATTTTAAAATTAAAACTTACTCGAAAACAGAAATTGGATTTTTTTTGAAAGAAAAATTAACAGGGCTTTGTTGTACACACCATTTTTAAATAAATAAAGGCAATTAAAGTAAATAAAAACATTGAGACTTTAAGAAAACGGTTGAACAATATTTTTTAGATTTAGAGATATAATATTTGAAGCCCTTTTCAACGTAAACAGCATTTTTTGTTGCTATGGTAAAATAATTTAGGCCTTTTATCTAAGAAAATTTTATATTTTTTGTATGTAAACATAGGTCCTAAAATGTAGGGATTTTTAAGACACAAAGTTTTTTAAATATTTTATAAACTTTTATTTTTAATTAATATCATTTTTAATTAATATTTCTAATATCATTTTTCCGCTATGACGTTCATTGATCAGCATAAGAACACTCCTAATTAAACTTATTAAGTCCAGTGGCGCTTTAAGTAGTATCTGAACAAATTTAACGCAAAAAGTACAGCCCCCACTTTTGTTTCATTTATCTGACAAATTATTTTTTTATTCTTTTGTTGCTTAAAAAATCGCTAAATTCTATATTTTTAAACAACCTGACTAAAATCTTCTTTTATTTTTTTTTATTATTATTTATTTACAATTATGCAACATTTAGAAATACCAAATAAATAACAATAACATCTAAACTAACAAAATTTAACAGACTAGGTGTTTTCAAAATATTTCCTTTTTTTCCAGTAGTCCAGGGACATGCAATTTTTAACTTTGTTTTGTTAACCAAGCAGCTACAAAAAATTTAGGACACAAAAAATCTTTATTTTTATTTGTTAAATGTCGAAATCTCCCTGGTTACCAAGTCACAGGGGTTAAAAGTTTAATTTTTATTTTTGTTTTTTTCGCCATATTGCATTTATTTTTTAACCAATCTAGTTGACATTTAGCACACGAATGGAGCTATGCAGATTTTAAAATTTCAAGATAAAAGTACTTTTTTAATACCGCTAGAGGGCACTTTACCTGAAACCTTAAATTTATTTACAATATAACTTTTTATTTGAAAGATATCGCAAAGCTGGGGACTCTAATTTATAGACAATCGAAAACCTAAAAAAGGTCCTCCTTATTAAAGTCGATAAAACCCACTGTTTAGGCACCAATCGACATCAAAGTTTTCATCAATTTCAATCAAATTACCTACATACATACAGGGTGTTCAGTAACTCAACCGACACACTCCACAGGGCGATTCTACAACGGAAAAAAACTTTATATGAACATATGTCCTAAGCGTATTTCTTTTAAGCTACGGGGTGTTGAAAATTAAAAATAAAGTTCTTTTATATTTAACACACCGTAGTTCAAAAGCTAAAACGTTTGAAACATATGTTTATATAAAGTTTTTTTCTTATTTTGAGTTGTAGAATCAAGCCTTAAAGTTTGTCGGCTGAGTTGCTGGACACCTTGCATGTATGTAGGTAATTTTATTTAAATTAATGAAAACTTTGATGTTAATTGGTGCCTTAACGGTGAGGTTTATCGACTTTAATAAAGAGTACCTTATTTTTAGTTTTTCGATTGTCTATAAAATAGCGCCCTTAGCTTTAGCGATATCTGTCAAAATAAAAAGTTATGATGTAAATAAATTTTAAGTTTCAGGTAAAGTGCCCTCTGGCGGTATTAAAAAAAGTACTTTTATCTTAAAATTTTAGAATTTGCAAGGTTCAATTGGTATGCCAAATGTTAACTAGAATAATTATAGTTATTTATTACATAAGTGAGTTATATTACATATAAGTCACGCAAGAAAAGTTTAACTCTCGAGCCCGAAGGGCGAGAGAGGTAATTTTCTTAAGTGACTTATATGTAATAACTCACGTGTCTAATACAAAATTTTATCCAACACTTTCGTATAAATCGTTTTAATATCGAAAATAATTTGAAAACGTCATCCATTATTTGTTACTTGTCATTGTCAACACCAGCAACAAAATTTTGTATTTCTGGGAAAGCAAGCTTGTTTGGTTGTAATGTAGCGTTGTCCAAGATAAATCTAATATAACAATTACTGTTAATATAAACACGAATAAATTGTAGTATAATATATTAGTTGTTTTATGTTATTTTTTTAATTGTGAAATGTTGGAAGTAATAAAGAATTAGTATAAGTCACTAGTGAGCTAAAGTCTATAATTCACTAGTGACTTATAGTACACTTTATATCCTCAAAATCTGATCAATTATGTAGATGTAAGTGTTGGATAAAAAAATAAATGCAATATGACAAAAAACAAAAATTAAAATTAAAATTTTAACCCCAGTAACTTGGTAACCAGGAGATTTCGACATTTTGTTAAAGGACTTGTCTTTAGCCATACGGCTTGGGTTTTATTATTAATATTTTTAATAGTACAGGATCCGAATAGGAGGCTAGCTTTACCCATCTGTTTACCGGATAAAAGCTGTTTTATATTAAAGATAGTATTTAAACATCGCCATCGGGTTGCCTAAAAAATTTGGTCAAGGCCATATTAAAGCTAAAAAAATAACCTAAAAATTTTGACACACCTTGTATAATGGCAATCCCTATATGTTTAAATACATACGTATGCTAGGTATTAAATTATATATTTTTAAATAATACAAAATGTACCAAAAAATTGTTTATAGTTTGAAATTAACAATTTACCACAACTTTATTTATAAAATCGAAGAAAAAAATGTACTTATATATTTGTTCTGTCATTGAAAAAATAATAGATATAAAATTGACATTATATAGGGTTACTTAAAAATTTTAAACCTAATTTTTTAGTTAGTCATAGCCTTGACCTAATTTTTTAGGCAACCCTATTGCAATACCTTTTTTAAAATACCATCTTTAATATAAAACAGTTTTTATTCGGTAAACAGATGGGTAAAAGTTGCTTTCTATTCGGATTTTAGACTATAATAACAGACGATTTTTCAGTAATTTAATGTCCATGTCAATAAACTTTTCATAAACATGGGGCACAAATGGTTGGTTCCTAAGGTATAGGGTATTGTAAAAAAAAATAATTTAATTTAAGCATTAAAAAGACAACAACTTGTAAAAATATTAAAATAGACTAAAAATATTTTGCTTTGACTAATAAGAGATTCAAAACCTGCTGTCTCGCTAAAATGTCAGCGGATTCAGTGTAACAGGTATTAAATGTTGCGTGTTTATATTTGGAATTAAAAAATGGCCTCACCTTTATAGAACAAAGCAAACCAAAATTATTCCACGCCATTGGAAAAATCATTTTTTTACATCTATTGATCTGCCTTAAAAATATTATTTAATATTTAGTGTTGTTTGGGTATAAGGTTTTTTTAAACAAGCTTTTATTTAACTTGCAATGTATGTATCGTTTATATGTATGACATACCATTTCAAGCAGCAAGCTGACGTCATTCTGACGTAATTTTTTAGTTATTTGGTCATTTTTGGTCATAAAACGTCATCAGTCTCCCCGTGGGGCAGTGGACAGAGCTTTGATCTTCGAAGCCAGAGGTCGACGGTTCGATTCCCAGCGGGGGAGACATATTTAGGTAGTAGTTATTTAAAAAATAACGACCGTGGTGGCACTACCGCGTTGTCTAAAAGGTACTGTGAAATGCATAACTGTTTCAGTGCTTGGACAACGTTGATGGAACAGGGGAAACGATGGGTTAAACATCTAATAACCCGATACCCACGGTACTCTGGTATTTAGGCATATGCCTTCGTGGGATGTCAAAAAGATGGAAAAAGACAGTGACGTCATTTTACTGACGTGTTTTTGAGGTCGTTGAAGCGATGTCTTTTCGACGTCATTTTTGGTCATACTAGCTCATAAAAATCTAATGGCGTCATGTTTAGAAAACTCAAGGTCCAACCGAAATATCATATGACAAAAAATAAGACTAATAATTTTACAAAATTTAAATAGGAATAAACTCTACCGATGAGACCAAAATAGTTTCGAGACCGGTCTGCGGTTGGTGATCGCAATTAGCTTTGAAAGATGTACTTTCGGCTAGTGTAAAAATCTGCACCTCCAGGTTGGACAGTGTCCCGAAAGATGCAACCTTGCAATGCAAGGAAATTGAAAGCAGTAAGGAGTTTTTTCCTATTTTAATTTTGAAATAAAATATCGGATTATTTTAGCTTTAAAAAAAAGTATATGCATCAATATTTCGTCATCTTAAAGACCTCATTATGACGTCATTAACGGGACGTCTTTTGTTTGTGACTTAGGGAGGTCAATTTAATGTCATTTTATCCTCATATTATGACGTCTTTGCTGACCAAATATGATATGGTATGTGTGTATGTCGAGTGTACATTAAAGGACCGTAAAATATTTACTAGTTGGGGGTTCGGTTTTGGTATTGCTTTTAGCAAGTTTTAACCAAAAATTATTTTAACGAAAAAATAAGAGACTCAGTATCCGGAAATGAACTTGGGTAATCATGGCGTTGACGACCGCATGAAGAAGGTTTGTTTGGAAATACCAGATTTAGTGAAATGTCTGATTTATTAAGGCTAACGTTCTAGGATTCACCAAAAAACTTATACCCCTCTTAGTTAGGAAAAAAAACACAAAACTTAGCGGCTTAACCAAGACAAAACAAGACCATTTACTTATGGAGGTAGCATGTTTTACAGCCTTACACCGTCCCCACGTTAAATAACTCGTAGCTAGTTGTAAATATCTACTTACCCAAGTAACATTATTGCCCCTTTCATTTTCGCACCAACTTCGCTAACGAAATGAGAAATCTGTTCATTTTTTGTGTAAAAAGTGTAATAAAAAATGTTTTTCATATTTATTATTCCTTTGTCACTGAGTTTACTGCCCTATACAATTCTGTTACAATAACCTGTCACCTAGCGATAAGAGCTCAACGAAAAGCTTAACTTTTTTAACATATTTATATTTATTTTATAATAAGTGGTTACACTAGCCTTGCGTGCTATATGGAAATATTCAAAATTCTTTTGGATCAGAAGAGCGATGCCCTTTTAGTTTAATGTAATAAACAGTCCAAGAGTCCGTGAGCGGCAGACTTACGTTATTTTGTAAAAGCTAAAAGTTTTTCAGTGCATTTTTCAAACATAGGTAGAAGCAATAGTAGACTATGAAGTTTGTCTCATGATGGCTTCGGCTGGTACCTGGCACCAAGGGTTAATGCATTGAAACCTAACTTTCGTCATTTTATAAGAGCTGCATTTTTAAATGTTACTTGGGTACCTAATAAAGATATTTTCTCCGATCCGAGGAAGTCCAATATTACTGTTATTTAATAGGATATGACAAAAAAATTATATAAAAGTTGTAGGGTTTCCAAATAAACATATCCTAAAAATATTTAAATGTATACAGAGTGTTCCAAAAACAATTTTTTAAAACGCTAACATGAAAGCAATAACTTGTTTTTCTGGATTTCTGGATATTCTGTAAACATCAAAATATTTTTGGGACATGCCTATTTGGAAACTCTACAAATCTTATATAAGACTTTTTGTTATATCTTGTAAAATTAGAGAAATATTGGACTTTCTCAGACCATCGGGCCTTCCCAAAATGTTTGACTGCCAAGGGGTTGGAAAGGTATCCAAGTAACATAATATCCAACTCAGCTTTTACAAAATGACGAAAGTTAAGTTCCAATTCATTACCCATTTGGTACTTGGTACCTGCCATAAGTTAAACTTTATAGTCTTCCATTGCTTATAACTATGTTGGGAGCATGCACGGAGAAGCTTTCAGCTTTTACAAAATGATGAAAGTTTGCTGCTCATGGGCTTTGGACTATAAACAACATTAAAAGATTTAGGAAAAATTTAGTAAGGCATATTTAAAGCCGGTTTTTGGTAGAACCTTTTACGCCTTCATTAAATTAGGTTATATTGAAAATGAATTTTATATCCTGCAATTTGCACAAGTTTTTATGGATCAGTAATCCACTACTTGAAGCACGCCGTCCCCACAGGTTTTCTTAATTACACTACATAGAATCAAACCTTTTTTTTGGAAATTTTGCAGTGATTGCCTAAAAAATTAGATAAATATTTTTGTTTCTTTCCTTTTTATATTTTAGAAATGCCTTAAAAAAAGGGGTATACTTAATTTTTATAAAACAATAATGTAATCTAAATTAGAGGCTAAATTTTACCAACTTTTACTTTAGCCAAGAATTACTATAATTTAAAATTAATTATTAAAAAATTTGGTATAGTTTTACTTTGGCTACTTTAGATAATATTCTAAATACAAGCATGGGTCATTTATTTTTTATTACTTCGTCAAATGGTAAATTTTATTATTTTTACAAAAAAATAATAAAAATAAAATCTTTTAATAACACAAAACCTAATCCAGAGATTTTTTTAAAGCAGGTCTAACCAAGTATATTTTTATTGTATTATTTTTTAACATCCGCTGCTAATATTCATTTTATTTTACCATGAAAATTAAAATAGTTAAATACTTATAAACATAAGGTAGAAGCAAAAGCAAATGCCTCAAGCAAAAGTTAGAAGTAAAAGCAATTACTTCATTTAATATGAATAATCATTAGCTTATACTTGCAAGCAAATTCTTAATAAAAACAACTAATTGCTCATAGTTAAAGTGTTAGAAATTCGTAGGTATACCGGGTGTTTCTCACAGGTGTCCCCCTATAACTTTTATTTTAAGATAGAAAAGTACAATTTGGGATGTTGTTATTCGATACACTTGTGGATTGGTTGATGTATTTTCCTATTTTTTTATTAATTCCGGTTTAACCTTAAACTAACCGTAAATCACTACTACTTTCAAATTTTAAATGGCATTACCGGTATATTTTATCTTATTTTAATAAAAATGAGATTTTCAATACAATGACACCTCACATGTCACTTTTTGACATTTCTGCTGTCAAAAATGCATTTTTTAAATTTCAATCTGCCATGGTTATTCTAAAACGGTTTATTTTAATTTAATTGGCTATGAACAAATTAAATTAATCGTATAAATTTTTTTAGGACTTTTTACTGCGGGATTAAATTTTGCATAATTCCATTTAAATTTTTAATCAATTTTTCCATTTTTAAATGGAAGAGGGGCTCTTTAAAATAGCCTAAAAACGCATTTCGAATATTATATTATGCGGGACTTCAGGAAAAGTGTTTTTTTTTTCAAAAAAGCATGTAAGAAAATGATTGTATACCAACAATTACACTTAATAACAATATCGATTTATGACAACATTAATTTATTATGTGCTCTGTAGAAAAATATTTCAAAATACCGCCTATATAATTTTATGTGGTTCTAAGCTTAACACATTCTTCTCTTCAAACCGAAAAAACTTTTAAAATTACTCGTTTGCAGTGTACGCCGTTGCTTGTAGTATTTTTCCTTTTTAAAGATTCATCATATCAGCCATTTTTACCTTTAACTAAACAACCGTGTAAAAAAACGGGCGGAACTTCTTACAATGACAGCTCTGATGCTACTGAATAGCAGTGTCACTTTTCTATAAGTAAATACTCGCACTTGTAAGCAAATGCTTGACTTAATTCATACATTTGAAGTAAATCCTTCTATATCATAAGAACTTGCCTATACTTATAAGCAAAAGCAAAAGCATTTACTTTTAATTTTACTCATGCTCCATAAAGCATTTACTTTAAATTTTGTAAAAATAAGCATTTGCTTCTGTTTATTTATATGTCCCATTGTTTTAGCATTTCAGCCATATTTAAAAAATCTGTTTTTTTACCAGCACCACGCTGAAACGCCCTGTAGCAAACATTTACCTAGGAAATATTGCCTTATTCATACCACTTACCTGGCTGAATAATACTCGACGAACGCCACGAGTATTTCTATTGACCTTGAAAAAGCTGCCCACATTGTTCAACATGGCTTGGGACCAATTTTGTTAAGGTCTATTGCTGCGTCCTATTACTTGCTTTAACAATATATTACGAATACATAATCACATTCACATAACCGCACTAAAAGTTCTTGTTGGTGAAGTAATATGGTTTTAATGATTGTCTAAAAATACTTGATTGTCACTTATATTAAAAATTGACTTTGTTACTTATGAAGCACTATTTTATTTAAATACATATATTTTTATAAACACGGCTCTTGTTTTGGTTTGCAACAAAACAACTAATTGTCACCTAAAAGCTATCTTGCCTATATTTTTAAAAGTAACCAAAAAATGTTAAAATACCTATATTCTACAGTGCATTTCCTTATTGTCCCTCCTCCTCTTTTATTTTTTAAACGGATCAATTTAAAAAAAAATATTTTTGGATATGAAATTGATGAAAAAATAATATATTTTCGAGTAAAATTGACAGATGAAAATTTCAAGATGGCGGCTGGGCAAAATCTTGGAAAAAAAAGTTAAATGGAAATGAGGGCTTATGGAACATCATTTTAAAGCTCCTGACAAGTACTTTATCACCTTAAAATATAAAGTTAATTCCTTAACCTAATACAAAAATGGCAATACTTTAAAAATTACGTAAGTACCTGATTGACTATATTTCCAAAACTATTAAAGTGACATGTAAAAAATGTGGTATTTTCCTAAAACACTTTTAAAGATATTTTTAATGGCAATACTGGTAATAATGTACAGGGTAGAAATAAACGTATATATATTTTTTAATGAAGCACCCTGTATATTATATTACCATATAAAAGATCTTTAAAAAAACGTTATGAAAACAGCACATTAACTGCAACTAACTTTATAAGTTTTGGAAATATGGCAATTTAAATCAGGTATTTGGGTAATTTTTAAAGTATCGCCATTTTGTATTAGGTGAAGGTATTGACGGCGCCCAGCCGCCATCTTAAATTTTCATCTGTCAATTTTAATCCAAAATATAGTATTTATGCATCAATTTCATATTACAAATTTTAACTTTTTGAAATTTTTTTTGTTTAAAAAATAAAAAGGGGGGCATTAAATAAATGCACTGTATTTACCTATAAATTTCTTTTATTATACAGGGTTGTCTCTAAAACGTCTGCATAAAAGGCAATCACATACTTCTTGGGCCGAACGAACTTACCTTAATCGAAAAACTAAAAACGGTTGCTTAATATATATTTACCAAGTATACCTTTTTTTTCTAAGAATATCTGAACATAGAAATTTTTTAATAAAGCCATAATATATTAAACAAAAAAAAAGTAATAAAATTTTAAACATAAGCGAAGAAATGCAGGTGGCTTTCTTTACTATACAGGGTGTTTTTGTTGTTTATAACTTTAAGAGGTAATTCCTTGCATTATTCTTAGCAAAAAGTTCCCAGTAACATAGGTGCAAAAACTCGCCGTTTCGGAGAAAAAAAAGCTAAACTTATTTCTTTTAGTCGTTGGACCAATCAATTAAACAATAAATTTGGCTTTTTAATTATTTAAAATTATATACCTAAAAGTGTAAAATGAATAATAATGTCATATTTGTTTAACTATCTAAAAAAAAACAGACAACAATTAATGCAAGTAATGTTTACCCGGATTAAAATCACATTTTAGTTAGTATGTATTATTATAACGGTGCGTAAATTTTGATACTGTGAACACCTAGTATAAAAATACATTTTGGGAATTTTAAAAATATACATTTTTGGGAAATTTAAATTTTGATTGGGTTACTTAACATTGGGAAATTTGGTACATAAAACAATACGTGAAGTGTCAAGGTTTAAAAAGTATGAATCAAACAATTTTCTAGGTTACTCTTATAATAATAAAACAAAAACATTAAACAAGCGAGTAGCCTAGAAATGCAAAACAAATTCTGAAAAATTTAATATTTAAAGAGAACAAAATTTTAAGACGGGGATTGATTGATTGTTTATTAGATAAGAAAGAGTTAGTAAAGTCAAGTAAAGAGTTAAAGTTTGAGTTAAGCTCCGTACGGGCTATCCCTAGGGATATGCCCGTACTAAATTTAATTAGTTCAATAAGTTAAGTTGGTTTTTAATGCAAAGTTAGTTGTGATGGTCCACCGGTCTCATGGTCCCAATAGATAGTTCCATATGGTAGATTTGCCCAAGTGACGTAAAGTGGCTGTATATATATATTTAAAATCAACGTCACATATGGTGGAGGCGCCCCCGTTCCCAGTGACCTTGTGAAACGTCGGTTATGGTAAGCTGTGCCCGCCCTAGTTCCAGTGCCCTTTGTGAAGCGATATTTCCAGTCGCTTATGGTACGCCCTTCCTACCCCTCAGTTTATTTGTGGAAGAAAATACCATATATATGGTAAAGGCGTCCCGTTCCCCGGAGAAGAAATGTGTGTGAAAGGACGAAGTTGGGGAAAAATATGTTGCGTAGCGTAGCTGCAAGGAGGTAGCAGCGTAGCTACAAGAAAAGGAAGATAAGGTATATCTTCAGTTTTCAAATATGGCTAAATGGTGTTAGCCAGAAGTGATAAAGAAGAATGTGGAAATATATTTATTTGTGTCGAAGTTGTATGGTACGTCGTGAAGACGGAGTTCAGAAGCAGCATGAGGCTGCATTAGCACTGGTAGCCGCAGCTCTAGTATGGGGAAGAGCTCTGAAGTATGGTCTTGAATGGTGGGGTACAAGACAGTTAAGCGGCCCTGAGAAAGCTCAGGATATGGGGAAATTGGCATGAAGTTGCAGTAACCTGATGTGGAAGAAGAAAATGGGAATGAAAGGCAGACAATGGTATGTGGAGAAGAAGTACGGGACAAATGGCCAATGGAACGCACCATCAAAGACATGGACAGGCAGGCAAGGTGGACGCAATTTTTTTTATAAAGGCTAGTATAAGAAAAATGTGGAATATTAGGTTAATTTCTAAGTATAAATATTTAAAAAATTTGATTTTCTTTTTATGTAAGAGATATTTTTTTGTTTTTAAACTATCCAATAAATTTAAAAAGAGCAAAAGATAAAATAGAAAAAAATCACCTAATTAATTATTTTCTTTCCCACTGGTATATTAAATAAGTCATTGAATTACTTTTTTAATGGTTCAACGTTTTGCTGACGAGACAAGGCCAAGTTCACTTTTATTGTTACGGAACTGATCAGTTTTAAATAACACAAACTTTTTTTTGCTTATTTAGCTGTTTGTATAGTACATAAATATCTAGTAAACTTAAAGATTAAAAAAAAAAAAATACAATTTATGAGTAAAAATAATTAGGTCATTTTTTGTCTAAAAAATAATCTTACCGTTAAAACTATATTTATTTAAAGTACCTACTTAAAGAAAAGCTTAAAAAAGGTTTTTAACAATTAAGCTAAAATCTTATTTAAACTAATTATTTCAGCAAAAACATCTCTAGAAGTTCTTAAATAATTATTTTAGATAATTTATCCGGAAGATTTTTTAAAATTTCAAAAAAAAAAGAGTCATAATGTTAAATATAACCTAAATGAATTATTTTTTAGAAAAAAAAACTATTTTTACATTTTTTCGTGCATTTTTTGAAAAAAAATTAATTGGAAAAAAACAAAAAATTTAATAAAACGTTAAGATTATTTACGATAAATATAATTTATATAATAAGTACCATAATGTTAGGTTTTAAATATTTGTAAGCTATATGGAACTATCGTTTTTCGATAATATTGCTAATTTTTTAAAGGTTTAAAGTAAATTTGTCTGATTTCTAATAGCGTTGTGGGTCCAACGCTTTCAGGGAAGGGGCATATGTGAACACCTAGTATAAAAAATACATTTTGGGAATTTTAAAAATATACATTTTTGGGAAATTTAAATTTTGATTGGGTTACTTAACATTGGGAAATTTGGTACATAAAACAATACGTGAAGTGTCAAGGTTTAAAAAGTATGAATCAAACAATTTTCTAGGTTACTCTTATAATAATAAAACAAAAACATTAAACAAGCGAGTAGCCTAGAAATGCAAAACAAATTCTGAAAAATTTAATATTTAAAGAGAACAAAATTTTAAGACGGGGATTGATTGATTGTTTATTAGATAAGAAAGAGTTAGTAAAGTCAAGTAAAGAGTTAAAGTTTGAGTTAAGCCCCGTACGGGCTATCCCTAGGGATATGCCCGTACTAAATTTAATTAGTTCAATAAGTTAAGTTGGTTTTTAATGCAAAGTTAGTTGTGATGGTCCACCGGTCTCATGGTCCCAATAGATAGTTCCATATGGTAGATTTGCCCAAGTGACGTAAAGTAGACCCTATATATATGTATTTCAAAATTTTAAACGTCACAATACGAAAGAGATGTTTTTGGATGCGAGTATCACGATATACTTTTTACTTACTCATTTATTGCAATTCTGAAGAAGCTAGACGCATTTACGAAAAACATTTTCCCAATCGAGGGCTATCTGCTAAAAGAACATTTCTAGAAGACTCCTAAAACCTTGGGAATATTGTGATTACTAATACATTTAACTGTAACTTAAGGTGAATTACGATTGTTGTGTTCTTTTTCTCCTTTTTTTGCATCGCATTATTTTAGATAACTTACTGATAATCGTGGATATTGGTAGTGTGTATTGATGCGTATTGGTAAGTCCTGTCATTTTTCGCTTAAAGGTAATGTACTTAAAGCAATATTTAATAAAAAAAATAACAATTTAATGTATCAGTTGCTGTCCCCGTGCGCTTGATTTACTGATTTGTTGCAACATTGCCAATGGTTGGGGAAAATTTAATTATTTACGACTCAGTTTTTTTCAAAATTGATTTTCGGACTTATTGAATTATAAACTTTTTTGCTTAGAATAATACAGGGAATTACCTCTTAAGGTAACGAACAATATTTCCCTTTTACCCTGTATACAGCAAAAGACCTAATAGATCTCGGTTCCTTACTGAAAAAAAATTTTGAATTTTGTGAAAATTCTAATATTAAAAAAACCATTTATTTATAATTAATACAAAATGAAAGCTTTGACACCCCGTATCACGCAAGCAACAACATTTTTGGTAAATTGCGTTAGATCAATATATTTTGGCGCAAGGACTTTCTGGGTGCATTTTGTGAAGACCTTTTTCACCCTGAATTACTTTTTTATAGCCATTTAGTAGCAAGCGATAATTATATCATATTATAAAAGTACTGCAGAAATAGTTAAGTATGCACCACAAATAATTGGCATACTTTATACATGGTGTCTCTAAAAATTTATTCGGACAGTCAGGCAGCCATCAGGACAATAAGTTCCTGCAAAATTAGCACTAAGTTGGTGCAGGACATTGTAGTTGCCCTGCAAGTGGTGAGTGCGTCCAACAAGCTGACTATTGGGAATTTAAATTATGGAGCACAGTGCAATTCCGTCAAACCGCTGATAAAAATGGGTATCTAGACTCAATTTGGCAAAGAATATTTTCATAAATTACCTGATTAGTAAGTTCTTTGTTATTTAGACTTAAACTGCGGGTAAACCAAAACTGACTTCGCACGATTTGCTTCATTGCTGAATTTTTAACGAAACCCACGATGGCAACCACTTAAACGCTTTATACTAGTTGTAGACTAACTATTTTCTTATTTTTTATTAAATTCATCTCATAAATTATTAAAATTCTTTAAAAACTGTTTAATAACTGCAACAAGAGAAAGCAAAACTTAATTATAAAATGTCATTATGTTCTAAATCTGCAACTGCAACGTTGCCAAGTCGCTTAATTTTAGTTTTCATTTGCCTGGGTACCAGGACACGAGGGCCACGAAGGCAATAGGGAAGCTAATAAATTGGCGAAGGAGGGGGCCAGCAGGAAAATGTTACTGTGGTATTTCGTCATGCCAAGTAAGGGCATTTATTAGATCATGGATCATAAGGGAATCCCAAGACTGGTAAAAAAGGACACCAGGACAGTGTCAAGCTATATTCATACTTTAATACTCATTAAGGCATACTCACCAAAATTTACTAAAGACCTTCTAAACTACAACAGGAAGGCGGTAAGAATAATAGTGGGTCAAATAACAGGTCATTGCATACTAAATAAACACCTGGAAACTATGGGCCTGGAAAAAAAAGCCTAAGTTGAAGAGCCAAAAATTAAAGGTCTTCACGTTTTTCTTGACGACTTTGTGTACTTTTTTAATAAACTGTATTCTTTTAAAAGCATAACTTTTATAACAAATTTATTCAGGGAAAATTTTTTTGCTCCAGAGGGAGTATTGCCACCAGGCCACCCCTGAATTTAACCCTAAACATAAAACAAGACAAAAACATTGATCCGATGTAACCAAGACTCAACAATACAATTTTACAACTATTTCGTATACTTAACTAAAGGAACTTCGTAAAAGATTTGTAGAACCGTAATCAAAGATTTAAATTACAAACTATTTTATGAAAAATTCTTATTAAAATAAGGACCACACAATAATATTTTAAACAAAAAATATATTTTCTACATTTTTTGTGTTGCCATTCCAAATATGCAGCAGAATTTTAACCGTTTAAAAATTGGTCTAGAAGTATATTTAAGTAATCACCTGACAAAGGTTAAAAAATATAAAACATTGTGGATTAGTAGAAAATAAAAAATAATGTAAGTCTCATATTTTATTTATTATATTATATTATTATAGAACAAGGTGGTGCGATTTCGACTGTTTTAACAGGAAACTCGTATTTCCTGACCAGATAAAAAAATATTGACAAAGGTGTTTTGGGCTTAATTTTCAAAATTAGATGAATGGTGAAAACCGCATCCCGAAATCTCTATCGGTATTCGAGATATAGGAAGTTTTTTATTTTTTTGGTCTTTTAGAAAAAATTCCATTGGTCTACCCAGATTTAAAAAATTGCCTCTAGTTTCCTGTAAAATATATGAAGCTTAGTTTTTTTATTATAAATCATAGTTGGCTCTCAAAAAATTGTGTATTTTTCTCTTTCCAATAATATATTATTATTTATTCTTATCTTTGAAGTTAAGCGAGATATTTCAGTTTTTTAATTTTTGCTATAGTGGGCCATAGGAAAAAATCGGCACTTGTCAAAGTCAGGTAAATAGCATACCTGCACCCGTATTATGTAATTCGATAGCGAAGAAATTTTCTAAAATTGCCATATGATTTACATTGCATAGAAAGTAAATATCTTCTCTATCGAGTTATATAATACGGGTGCAGTTGTTTTATTTTTGCTAAAGTAGGCCATGCAAACATGTCAACTATCAAACTTAGACTGAGAATAATGCAATTAAATTACAAACTTTATATTTATAAACATATCATAATAAAAAAATTGGCCTAAAAAATTAAACGAGTTTAAATGAAAACCGGAACCTACGGAAAAACTTAATTAAAAGTAGATGTTTAAAGTTGGCTCCTTCTTTGCTTATACATAATATACACCTTTTTTCCACTGCATTACAAGCGTTTATTAGTGCAACAGGTCTAATCGCACCAAAAGCTTGCTCAGTCGCTACTTGCAACTCTTCCCGTGTTTCGATAGTTTTTCCTTTAAAAACTACAGCTCTCAATCTTTCCTATAAAAAAATCTTATGGTTTTAAGTCGCAGGACCTAACAGGCCTCAGTATAGATCCTCTAGTTCCAATCCATTTATCTTGAAATTCTTGAAAATCAGTTGTAATTTGTGCGTTATGCGGAGGGCAACCATCTTGCTAATAATGGATATTTCGAGCCTGCGCCAATTGTAAATCTTCCAAAAATGGCGCAACATATGTTTGTAAAATATTCACATAATCTTGTGCGGTTAAACTTTTATTTAAAAAATAGGGAACCAAAAATCGACTACCAAAAATCCCAACCCAAATATTTAAACCTTTTTTTTCTGAGGCCCAATAATATTAATTATACCTGTTATATATCCCTGAAGTATCTATTCGGCTTTCATCCGTCCAAATACCGTTTATATGGAAATTATTGTTCAATCTTCACTGATTCACATACCACTCACAAAATGTAACCCTTCTTTGGAAATCCTCATTCTAAAGATTATGAACTTTTCTTACTCTGTACGGTTTAAATTTGTGCTTTTTAAGGGTTTTTAAAACTTTAGTTTTCTCAAAACCTGTTATTTCAGCTAACGATCGATGAGACGTGTTAGGATGTTGTAAAACCTCACCTAATATATTTAGTTCCTGAATTTCACTTTCATCATCAACTGCATACGTTCTTGGCCTCGGCTTCTTGAAAATTCCGTAATTTGTTAAATTTGATTTCTGAACTTGAAAGAGTCTTTTATCTGGATGACGACGTTCAGAAAATGTATTCAAATATAATTCACTTGCGGCCTCGGAATTTTCATCAGACAGAAAATAGCACATTAACATGTCAACTTTCTCGTAATTTTCATACATTTTTGCAATCCTCCCAAATAAAACATAGTTCCAATCAGTTACTGATAGAAATAATAAATTATTTACCTGACTTTGACAAGTGGCGATCTTTTTCCATGGCCTACTGTAGCAAAAATAAAAACTGAAATATCTCGCTCAGTTTTAAAGATAAGTATGAATAATAATGAGAAAAAGAGCAAAAATAGGCAATTTTTTGAGATCATTGCCAACTATGGTTTAAATTTACAAAAATAGGCTTTATATATTTTCAACGAAACTAGAAATAATTTTAAAAATCTGAGTAGTCCAATAGATTCCACTCAAAAAGTGCCTTAAGAATGTTTACACCGTTTTGGGAAGTTTTCAAAAATGACGGACGAATTTTTTTTTAAATGGCTTTTCACCTTTCATCTAATTTTGAAATTCGGGCACAAGACACCTATGTTATTTTTTTTTCTATCTGGTCATGAAATACGAGTTTTCTGTTAAAATAGTCGAAATCGCACCATCCTGTACATTACATACGGCGATAAAAACTGTTTCATTAGTGTAAAGAGTAAAGGATGATTTACAGAGGCGCGTAGCACCGAAGTGAATCATTTCCCGGTATAGTAACAAAACTTTTTACCGAGGTGTTACACAGATCTCTGTCTAAAAGTATCAGACAAGATGTGAAGTTGGCAAACTTTTGAATTTTTGCAACTGTCAATAGGGTTACTTTTACTTTTGGCTCACGAAAGAAAGGTTAACTTTCTTCTCGTGGTCCAAAAGTTAAAGTCAGAAAAGTGACATTTTTAAACTTCAAGAAAGCCGGAAATGTCCACGTTACATACAGGGTTATAAATAAAAACTATTATATTGTCTAATAGTCCGGGATTTATTTATTACATTATTAGACAAGTCAATAATTCTGTAAAACAGTTGTCAAAAATCTTTTTAAACAACTTCGACTTAGAGTATTTTATGAGTTTATTTTATGTTATTTAAAATCAAAAACCTTTTCCTGGGGGAAATATATGTATATTTATATTTTTTAAACAATATAAATGTTATCTATACGAGGTGTCAAGTAACTTTTTCAGCAAACTTTAGGGGGGAGGGGCTAAACGTCCCACTTGTGAAACACTACACTAATAATATATGATACATTTAAAATAAAATGTTCTTGTATTTATTAAAGTGAAATTTGTTTAAAATTAACCAATTAATTATCAAACTGGTTAAGCTAAATAACATTATACATAGGCAGTGTGAGGAAAAGAGACAATCTAACTAAATACCGGCATGTAAACATGCGTGACTAATACTGCTTGTTTTGTTATTCTATTACTTGCTGATGTACCAAAACTGCTTGCTCAAGCAGTATATATATTTTAGGATAATGTAGTGACGTACCACTTTTTTCTTAATAAACAACAGATTGTTATTTTTCCCATACGTTAATTTTTTAAAGCGATTCCAAAAGTAAGACACCCTGTATATATATGACATTATTATTGTTTTAAACAAATACAAATACAAAATATTATTTTTCCCATCTGAAAGGTTTCTAATTTTATTAAATATAAAAAAACAAAAAAATTTAAAACGACCAAAATGAAAAAAAAAAATGCTTCGGTGACGCGACTATATAGAGTTTTTAAAGAAAATGTATTGCTTATAGGTGTAACTAAAATATTAAAATTAGCTCCAATAAATGGTATTAGTAAATACTGGGTCAAGGTCCTACAATATGAGTTAAACAATAAAATCTATGAGGCTTTTAAAACTTTTTTATTAAGCAAAAATTGGTAGAATAAATAATTTTAATTCATTTTAAATTACTTTTTTTTACAAAAAAGAAGAAACATTTTAATTACTATTTAATCTAAAGAAATTAACTATAGGTTTTAAATAGGTGCTAAAAAATAAATGCCTATTTTTAAATTTATACTTTTATTTTATTTGGATAATAAATATTATTTTTGTAGTATGGTTAAAAAAATACCTTTTTTTAAATAAAAATAATATTTTAATTTTAAATATCATCGTAATAAAAAAATACGTACTAAATTTTTAAAAATAGAGTACCAAAAATAATAACGTTTTCCAGCGACAGTATTTTAAACCTGTGTTTCGTATTTTATGTCTCTTTTAAAGAACAGTTAGTTTTCTGCTGTCGCTTACAAATTGTTGTGGAGGCTGCTTTGCTAAATTATTAACGGTAATAAAATAGTAAAAGAGAGAATAGCTTTAAGTCTAGAACTAAATTTAAAGCTCCTCCGGGTTGATATTGTAATAAAACTTTGCCAAAGGAAAGCCGAATACAATTTTAATTAAATGGGTAAGATAAAAGCAAATTTAAATTATTGCGAAACACGTGCTTAAGATTAACTATTAATAGAATGAGCAGATAATATAAAATCCGTCCCCCTTCTTGTAAAATCTAAATCTTTTGGTATTTTCCGATAAAATTTTATAATAAAATAGTATAGGAGCAAAGACTGCATTTTTTGACAATTTAATGACAACTTTAAATGTCAATGTGACAGCCGGAGGTACTTTTGGATTTTTTTTTAAGTGAAAGGGTGATATTTCATTTTTACTCTACTTTAAATATAGAAAAAGAATATGTTTGACCCCTAGGTTCTTTTTTTTCATTTGAAAGAGTGCACTTCCGCGGTGGACCCATAAGAAAACCCAGTTAGGATCGTTAAAGACAAACGTGCTTGGCTTATTCTTCATTTAATGTTTCCATTACCAGCTACAAAGCTGTATGTTTGAACAATCAAGGTAGTAATGTAGTTATTAACCTTTCATTGTAAGAACTACTAATAGGTAGGTTAACCGTTAAGTTTATTTTGGATGCATGGTTACAAAAATGTGCTACAACACACTTAAAAACCTGTAGACAACAAAAAAACATTATTGTTAATGTAGAAGATGTTCAAAATGCTCGCTGCAAACATCTTGGCAACATCCTAATCTAAACTAATATGATACACATTTATTAATAACTATGTTTTCTTTTTCTAATTTTATAACAGTCAATAGGATATTTTCTAACACTTTTCCGCACACGACTGCAGTTGATCAGACGACGCACAGCGGAGTTTAGACAGGCAGTCAAGTGCGGAAAAGACACTTCTGACAATTTTAGAAACGCTATTTTTTTAACGAGCGTAGGGAAAACTAAACAATAATATATTTTTTATTTTTATTACAATGCTACCTTATATCCTTTATGTACATACTAATAGTCGGTATCGCTTTTATCGTGCGGGTGTATGAGTAAATCAAAGACCAAGTTTTGTGATTATGTTCTGTTTTAACTTATTTATTAACACCTTTTAAATATAGTTTGACAAAACGAGATACAAGAGTAAATATCAGCCTGTAACAGCTTATATAATTAATTTGGATTACAGAATGGCATTTATTTTCGGGTTGATGATTTACATTTAAAATTATACACAATATAATATTTTTGTAAATTCCTTTATCTTTAGCCAAAAATTGTTATTTAATATACAAGGCAAAAAAGCTTTAGATTTTAGCTCGAGGTTGTATTGTCTAGTTGTCAAAGCCAGGGGCGGCTGGTGCATAAGAGCTGCAGTGCTGCAGAACCACCAGAATTTTTAAGCTACTTGGTATTTTTTCATAACATTCAATTCATCATTTTACAATTAAACTATTAAATAGTCATTAAAACAAAACTAAATTAACCAGTTTCCGGCTGAGAACTTTAGTATAGTAGGCACATGCATCTTTACCCAGTGACGACGTATCATAGATTACCGCGCAGTGGACCATCTTAAATAATACCCAGTCTCTCGCGACGTTATTGCATTGACTAAACTAAGCGACTCTTTTCGGTGCGCCGCACGATTGTTTTAATTTCCTCTATGCCGAATGCACTTGTCGTTGGGCAAAATTCGGCTGCTTAAATACGTAAATTTTGGTTATTGTTGTGCGGCATTCGCGGTAGCACTTTTCAGGTTATTTAGACATTTTTCGAAACATCTTCATAATGCGATGGAATATGCTTTATTGGGGACCGTTAACATAAGAGCTCAACTGGACACTGCATATTGGAGAAATATCCGGATACATAGTGAGAATTTTTACTTTATAACATATATATTTTATCCAAAATTATAATTTGTATAAAATTTTGCGGTGCCTTCGAATTAGCACTTAAAGAGCACGACGAAACTGAAACTTCTATAAATCCTGGAATATTTTGGGGACTGAACATTTTGTACGTAGTATTGTAATAAATTTCCGGAAGAACAAATGAATGCTACGCAACTAGCTTACCCACTGATTGACAAAGAAAGGCTTAAAACTTATTTATTCAAGGGAAGACTGTAGAGGATTAAATGGTAGGTCACCACTTTTAAAATTTTTAATACAAAATAAATTAGAAAGCACTTTCAAAGAGACAAAAAATGTGCTAGATATTTTAATAACTACTCATATGTCGACATCAGAGGCTGAAAGGTGTTTTTCTTCATTTAAGCGAATAAAAAGCTTCTTTCAAAATACCATGTCACAAGATCGTTTAACTACATTGGCCATGCTTTGCATTGAAAAATACTTTATATTAAAAATCACAGACTTTAATGACAGAGTTATTAATCGATTCGGTTCGAAGAAGGATCGTCGGATTGTTTTCATATTTAAACAGTAATGTAAGTTTCTAATAATTTTATTTCCGTAAATATTTTGTGTTCTAATTTTCATTGAAACCCAGCCCTTTAATTATTGCTGCCTGCTTGCTAAATTGCCTACATAAAGATGAAACCCGATAATTGAATATCGACTTAGGATTAATTTCGATAAAATGGTGAATGCGCCGCGAATATATTATTGCATTTATTTAAGTAATTTAATTGCAGAACACCTATAATATTTTGTCACGAGCCGCCACTGGTAAAAGCTAAAGTCTAAAATTTTTCCGTGTATAAATACACATTTTTTTGTGATGGAAAATATCAACAACTTATTGAAAAAACATATATTAAATTTCAAATGATCAACTGGTATATTTAAATTTATTTTTGCAACAAATCTGAAAGCATATGATAATGTAATAAAGACAAATAAATGTTTTTATGCAATAACTTTACCAATACTTGTCTTGTGTTTTTATTTTATATGTATATTATACCGTTTTTAACCGTAATTTATTAATATAGCCTACAAAGAAAGAACAAGGTGTAAAATTTTATTAAAATAACCTAAATAAACTAAGTAATAGGTAACAGTTTAAAAAAATATATATATTTTTGTAGTGTTAATGGCTATTACTTTTTTACTTGACCTTAACCCCAAAATTATTATTTTATTTATACCATAGGAAAACCATTAAAGATTTTGGTTAGGCAGCATTTTCTTTCTTACTTAAATAAATTTAAGGCCAACTTTCACAAATAGGTGAAGTTTCTCACTGAATACTTAATTAAAAGCAAACTGTCAAGTCTAATGACATTTCTGCAAGTTTGTCCCAAGTTTCAAGTAAGCCACTCTAATGAAAATGAAATTTGGCACAAAATATTCATGCTTAAAGGGTTTTATTTTGGGCAATTTTACATAGGCACAATGTTTTGTGTGGATAATAATAAACCTAAAACATTTTTCTTTTATTTTTTTTATGTTCTTACCAAAAAAACAAAAAAATAAAAAAATTAAAAGTTGTTATTTAAGTCAATTTTTTGGTTATATTAAAAAAATTAAAATGCAGTGTTTTATTTTTTAATATGATAGTTATAGTAGGGGAGCACAAGATGCTAAATTTGCAGTTACTCGAGCGTCATTAAGACCTATTGGGTTGTAAAGCTTAAATAATAAGACGAAAAAAATGTTATATGTATAATGTATACCTTTTCATCGGGGCGTTAGGCGGCTATTGACTTTTAAGTATGTTAAATTTTTTTATTATTATTTCGGCTTGTGAAAATCGTTTAATTCCTATTGAATTATATATTTTTCGTTATCCTCGAATTATTTTCTTTAAAATTTTAAAAAAACAAGCTCGAGCATGTCAAAATGACGTTTTTTTACAACTTTGTAGCCCTCCGCTTCCTTTACGTTAGTCTCAAATTGTCGAATTAATGGAATATATACTCTTTAACATATAGTTAACTCATTCTATCTTAATCTGACGCGCACGACAATTTCTGATGGATATATTATTGTTTTTACGATCACCCCCGTATACGGCTCATATTTGGTGATGGTATTTAATCGGGTATAAGGTATCCTCCGGTATATTTTTCTGACACGCTGTAGTAACTTTAGAAATCCCCTCTTGGGTTCCCCTATTATAAGTAAAAAGCTATAAATTATCAAAATCAGGGAAGTTAAAACTTTATAATACTTTTTTACCTAATGCTTTAATGGTTTATTTTAGAAACATTAGGCAAAATAATATAAACCTGTATACTGGTTATAATTTATTAAAATCTAACTTAGTGCAACAAACACATAATTTTATAATGTATATTCAAGCCAAATAAACACTATTTTTAAATAAGCGTAAATTTATTTCTACCTTTTTATACAAATAACTGCATAGATTGTTGTTGCTATTTAATTTGTAATTTTTAAGAGTTTCTCGCATACATAAGGATGTGTTTTAATAAAAATTATAATTTGTTTAAAAACCTTTTCACCAGAAATTTTTTAAATAGCTGAAATTAAAACTTAGGCCATACTTTGGCCATCATAAATTGATAATGAATACCTAGTCAGAAGTAACTCTGGTTACCGTAGTTTTAAACCAATAAAATACATTATTTTATTGTGGTAACTAGGTTTACTGATTTTTTTAAACCAATAAAATACATTTTTTGTTTAGATGCCTATCTTAATTAATAGTGAACAAAGTACACTTAACAGATAAAAAGCTAGTAGGTATATAAGTCACACCTCTATTCGTATACCGGGTGCCTACCAAATTACTGGCAAGCCTGTTATTTTCTTTAGACGTGTTATACGATTTTAAAATTCTGACGTGATGTTTAGTTAAATAGGATACAGGTTTCTGGTGTTTTAAGCCTTTATGTGGCATTTTTAAATTAACCAAACGTGGTCTCAAGTTTGTATTTTACCAGGAACCCCTGTATATTTTTTTAAAGTGGATTCTACTGAGAACTAAATATACCACATGCTATACCTATCATAATTATTTTTTAAGAAAATATTGTGCGACGTCATGTTTACCGTTATTTATGTTAATTTGGTAAAAAACAAATAATAATAATAGTAGAAAAGTGTGTATGGGTTTTTGTAACATCTTTAAAAACCCCTAAATTCTATCAGTGTAAAAATACAATTTCCCGGTTTAACCGAAAGTGTAACAAAATTTAACTTTCAGCAGTAAAGTATTAATTTAAATAAAAATCACTACTTTAAGTCTAAAATTTAATCTTAACAATTATTTTTTATTTATTGTTTTAAATATCCTATCTTTAAACCTTATTGGGACCGTGCGCAAAATATAGAGGTAGCACCATCGCAGAAGTAAGCGCTCCCCAGCTTTTCTTTTCCAAAAAATTGGGATCAAAATATTCATTAAAAACAACATAAAATACAGGGTGTTATTTAATAAGTGTCCGATATTTCAGAGAGTGATTTTTCAAGTATTTTTAAGGTAAAAAGTTCCTATGAACGTGTGGTCTAAGATGCTTCGCTTTCAAGATACAGGGTGTCAAAGTTTTATTTTTATTTATGTTTTTCTGCATAATTTCCTAAATAATGCCGATTTCCGAACAAAAATTGGTACCTGGGGGTTTTTGACATGAGAAATTTGAATTTGTTCTTAATTTAGCTCTTACTTGTAGAGGGCGCTAGCCACATGTATATTCTCACTTTCAAAGGCTCATGACTTTTTGTACAACCCTGTATTTACATTTTTGTTAAAAGAAATGTATTCCTTAGTCATTTTTACGTAAAAAGGTACTCTTATTAGATGACGCTAGGAGCAACCGTTTTCGAAATATTTTAGTTTAAAATGATCGATGCATACGCTTAGTAATAAATATGCTAAGTAAAGACCGCCGAAAATGACGGTTTTATCAAGTAGCCTAGTCAATGCATTTTGTTTGTGTTGTCATGTAAAAATTCAGACATAATACAATTTTGACGTACTTTGACGTACAGTTGAGTAGTAGGTAATAAATATTAGTGAGTTTTTTAAAATGGTAAATTTTACCAATGCTGAGTATGCTGACATGCATTTTACATACGGACTTGCTAATGGAAATGCTTATGAAGCTAAACGTTTGTATCAGGAGCGTTATCCGAATCATATAGTTCCAACTCCAAAAAATTTTTCAAGAATGCACGGTCGGTTAAGAGAAATAGGAACATTTGAGAAAGCTAGTCACCTGTCAGGTGCAGTTTGAACAGTAAGAACCCCAGATATCGAAGATGCAGTCCTTAATATGGTAGAAGAACAGCCGGATACAAGCACCAGGAAAGTAGCGTTTACGTTAAATATTTCTCATTTTCTGGTATGGAAAATTTTAGTGGATAATTTATTATATCCCTATCATGTTCAAAGAGTTCAGGCACTGCTACCTCGTGACTTTCCCTTACGTATAAATTTCTGTCGTTGGTTTCTCCAATGCTTTATTCAAAACCCTTTGTTTCAAAACCTTATCCTGTTTACCGACGAAGCAAATTTCTCACGTAATGCTATACGTAATTTTCATAATAATCATATGTGGTCAAATGAAAACCCACATGCAATACAGGAATCACATTTTCAAGAACAGTTCTCTGTTAACGTGTGGGCCGGAATCCTGGGAGATAATTTGATAGGTCCATTTTTCCTTTCGGGAAGATTAAATGGCGAGATATATCGTCGTTTTCTTGAAGAGAATTTGCCTATTTTACTGGAAAATGTGCCACTTAGACTAAGGAATGAGATGTGGTTTATGCATGACGGTGCCCCTGCACATTTTAGCATCCAAGCGCGGGGATTTTTAAATCAAAATTTCAATAATCGTTGGATAGGTAGGGGAGGGACTCAACCATGGCCTCCTAGGTCGCCAGACCTTAATAGTTTGGATTATTTCCTTTGGGGACATCTAAAAACATTAGTTTACCAAACACCTATTCAAAATGAAGAAGAACTGAGAAATCGAATAATGGACTCTTGTAGAACGATTGAAAATACTCCAGGAATTTTCCAGAGGGTACGCGAATCAATGAGGAGAAGATTGGATGCGTGCCTACAGGCAGGGGGTGGGCATTTCCAACATTTATTGTGATTTTGATCTGGTTTTTCATCCTGTTTTTATTTAGTGTTCGTCTGTTATTTTTTTTTAATATTTCATGTTGATTAAAAAAGTTAATTTACAAAATTGTTTCATTTTTTTCAAAACACATGCATCGATTTCAAACCAAACCAAAATATTTCGAAAACGATTGCTCCTAGCGTCATCTAATAAGAGTACCTTTTTACGTAAAAATGACTAAGGAATCCATTTCTTTTAACAAAAATGTAAATACAGGGTTGTACAAAAAGTCATGAGCCTTTGAAAGTGAGAATATACATGTGGCTAGCGCCCTCTACAAGTAAGAGCTAAATTAAGAACAAATTCAAATTTCTCATGTCAAAAAACCCCAGGTACCAATTTTCGTTCGGAAATCGGCATTATTTAGGAAATTATGCAGAAAAAACATAAATAAAAATAAAACTTTGACACCCTGTATCTTGAAAGCGAAGCATCTTAGACCACACGTTCATAGGAACTTTTACCTTAAAAATACTTGAAAAATCACTCTCTGAAATATCGGACACTTATTAAATAACACCCTGTATATTAAAAAATGGAAAAAATAAAAAGTACGAATTTTACCTAGTTGTGAATAATAATAATTATAAATTTTTTACACTTTAAGGTTTTGTTTTAAAATAATTGCCATAAATTTAAAAAATTATAACAAAATAGGGTTTTTGTGCTTCAAAGTTAATCTAAAAATTAATTTTTATTTTGTAATATTTTTTGTTGTATTGGACTTACACATAATTTTAAACCACTTTTATCCACTGTTTACATTTTGCTATTTTTCATGCGGTTTAAAAGATGTTCTCTAGGAATTTATAAAATGTCACTTTCACATTGATTCTACCCTTCTGACGTGATGTATTATTATAGTTACGGCTAGGCGCCATCTTGAAAAAAAATAAATGAAAGGTGGGTTTTATGATACATCATTTTAAAGCTCCTGACGAGTACTTTATAAACCTGGAATATAAGGTCAGTTACTTTACCCAATAGTGGGTCAACTGACAAGTCATTGCAGACTGAATAAACACCTAGAAACAATAGGCCTGGCAGAAGAAAACCTATGCAGGTTCTGACAGAAAAAGAAGAAACCGCAGAACACATATGGTGCTACTCTGAAGCCCTTGGTTGTCTGAGGTTTACAAGGCTGGGTGAGAAAAATCCTAAAACAGCAATATTTACCAAGGAGCTAGTTTTACGCTTGTGGAATGTGCTCTAACATAGGGATGGACGATACACAATAAACCTGAGCAGGTTGCAGTGTTAGACGATTACCTTTAGGCTAATTTAATCTAATCTAATCTACTTCACCCAATATAAAATGGTGGTACTTTAAAGATTACCTAAATATCCAATTTAGATGGCAATATTTCCAAATCAAAAAGTTAGATGTGCTAAATGTGGTATTTCTTAAAGCTTCTTCGAAGATCTTTTCAATGAAAATAAAGGATACACAGCCCTTCATCAAAAAAATATATACTTTTTTTTCTACCCTGTATATTATCACCAGTCTCACCAATAAAAAGGTCTTTAAAAGATCTTTAAGAAAACACTACATTAGGTACATCTTACTTTATTAGTTTCAGAAATATAGGCATCCAAATTAGGTATATGGGTAATTTTTAAAGTACCGTCATTTTGTATTAGGTAAAGGTATTTACTTTATATTCTAGAGTTGTACTTGTCAGGGCCTTTAAAAAGATCTGCCTCAAAACCCCCTTTTCCATTTAATTTTTTTTCCAAGATTCCGCCGTTTTGAAATTTTTATATAATAATTTTACACTAAAATATAGTATTTATGCATTAATTTCATATCCCAAAATGTTACGTTTTTAAATTGATCCGTTCAAAAAATAAAAGGGAAGGGGGACATTAAAGAAATGCACTGTATGCTATAAATAATTATTCAAATAAATCATGTGTTTAAATTAAATAAATGATCCCAACTAATTAAGAAGACAGCCACTAGATGGCGTGAAAGTCTAGACGCACGGTACCTATAGTCTTTAAAATCATAATGGTGAAACGCAAAACACAAATATTTTCCTTGTTATTTTTAAGGCAGCCACGTGTTACTATTAATATCTTAAAAACTATAAGGTTTATATAATATATGAGCAAGCAGTTTTGGTATAAAATCGTCAAGTAAGAACAAGAATAACAAAACAAGCACTATTAGTCACGCATGTCTACATGCCGGTTTTTACTTAAATTGTCTCTTTTCCTTACATTGCTTATGTGTTAATGTGTTATGTTATTTAGCTCAACCAGTATTAAATGTGATTACCAATAAAAATATACGTATCGGATTTAAATTTAAAACCTAAAGATATGGTTTTCATTTTTTAATATTCATGTTCTTTACTGCCACTTTCTGTGTCACTTTTGGTAACGCCATTTTCTCCCTAAGCGGCGCTGGTTGCTTCACTGGTGAGATCGCCAGAGACAATCACCGGAGCACCGCCATAACTTGAATCAGTGACCGCCGACCAGGCACCCGGTGCTCGGGGGTCAGCGGACGGACCGAGCAGCAACCATTCAAGTTATGGAATAAATGGTGTATGAATAAGAAAGAGAAGGGTCAAGGCTCAACAAGCCTCTAGAGCTGCAGCGCACCACCGAGGGCGGCGGTGGTCGGACCTAGGTGCAAGACCTAAACGGGCAAAAAAAAAACATAATTTTTTGAAAAACTAATTAAGATAGGTAATTGACAATTAAATCAATTTTTTGGTTTTATTAATAATATCAAACTTGGGTTTGATTAAAAACCAAAGTTAAGAGCACTTCCAGCTAAACCAGCTTTTGATTTCATACTTAAAAAATAACCCCTATAATATATTTTGTAAGAAAACTTTTAAATTTAAATAAAATATTTAAAAATAACTAAAATAAAATAAAAACTTTCACACCCTGTATCTCGCAAACGATAAACTATTCGCCTAAGGTAAATTGCTTCAGATCTTTGTATTTTGGCCTAGAGAGTCTATAGTAGCATTTTATACAGAACTTTTAGAGACACCTTGTGTATTGGATACGCAACAAAAAAGGTCTCTTAATATTTTTTAATAAATTCCCTGTTTTAAAAGTTATTCGACGTTAAAATTACTTTTGTATTTAACTTTAACGTCGAATAACTTTTAAATTGCCATTAAAAATATGCATTGGATTTGTTGAAATTAGAATGTTGATATTAATAATAGTTGAAAAATTTAAATCTCGGAAATAAAATAAAAAAATTAAAAAAATAGTTTAATAAAGGTTAAAGCCCCATAATATCGAAATGGCTTATATGACGATAATTTTTGAAGAAAGCTTCCTTGTATGGAAATTAATTTTCTTTAAAAATATGTACTGGTAAATTTTTTTAGATTAAGAATAAAATTTGACAGTTTTGCAGAAAAAATAGATTGTCATCAAAAAACTGTCACATATTATTAATATTAAGAGCCCAAGGAGTATTTTTTTTATGTTATATTTAACCTTTATTGATTATACGCTGATTATTTGTAAAACTATTAACAAGATACCTATGGTTAATTAGTTAGTTTTCTGTAAAAATATACTATACAGTGTGTCAGCCTAAGATTGCACCATATGAAACACTTTTTTATTACCTAATCACGAAGAAATAGTTATGTTTAAAAGAGCTTCTGCGTGGTCATGCAACCATTAAATATTACTTTATTAATTATCAGGTATACAAAGTATTTAAAAAATCAGAAATTTGGTTTAGGAGTACTGTTATTTTTAAACGATAAAAGTTATTATAAAGAAAATATTTAAATAATTAAAATAAAACTTTAATTATGCAAACCTGTTTATTTATAAGGAAATTTTCAAACAACACTTGCGTAAATAGGACTTATTTCTGCAAAAATTTTACTATTTTCATATTTTTTTTACTTTTATTTAGGTACCTATATAAAATTATGTTATTTTTATTTACTTTGTCTTTAAAATATTTGTAGAAAAGAAAACATAATATATTTACATATTTAAATAACTCTTTTGCAAAAGATAATGTTGGGGTCTTAATAAATTAAATAATTTTTTTTTTTTAATTAAAAAAAATAAATATTAAAAAATAAAGGCTTACATGTTTTCTAGACAACTAAAATTATATAGAATATATATATATGCCAAAATTTTAACGCTACATATTCGTTGTGTGACAATAAAAATTAAGTATATCTCAGTAGATTGTAGGTTAAATATTCTTAAATAAATAAAAAGTTGCATAATAATTAATAAACCAATATTATTAAAAAACTTTTTAAAGATATCTAGTCTTACAGTCCAAGAGCCCGTGAGCGGTAGAACCTCGTTATTTTGTACAAGCTGAAAGTGTGTCGGTGCATGCTCCCAACATAAGTAGAGCAATGATAGAATATGAAGTTTGACTCAGAGTGGATTTGGAACAAAAAAAAAAACAATTTTTTGACGTTTTTCGAGTGGCTATATTTATACCTAAAGTTTCTAGTTTTAAGATCCTACAGTAAAAACATTTTTCAAACAACGTCTACCCCATAATCCTAATAAATACCGAAAAGATTTTTTTTAAATATTTTTTCGTTTTGTTTTTTATCTAAAAACTTTAAAAAAATTCTAACCTAACCACTATATGGATCCGATAACTTGTTCATTTATCTTTAATTTTCTTTTTTCAAAAGTTCGATACGACCACTTCTCGCTGAGATATGGAACTTTGAACAAAAAGGACCTTTTGCCTTTAACCATCAATATCTCAGCAACCACTGACATCACAAAAAAATTAAGAAGGGTTTTAAAATTTTAAGTAAAGACTCTACAAAAATTGGCTATGCTTTTTTTAATGTTGTTGTATTTTTGTTAATTTCAAAAACCAATATAAAATGGGCTTTTGTGGCTTTTGGTATAATTAGGCGCTAAATTAAAAATATTGAAAAAATCGGTAATGTCAAGTGTGCGTTTTACAGTTCAATATGCCTAAAAAAACTCCACAAATTTTTGATTCAATCCATCTAGCGGTTTTTGTTTCATTCGATCGAATTTTTGAGAAAGAATTAAACTATCACGATTTTGATTTTAAATGATCACATTGTTTAATCCAATTCAACAAAAGTTTTAAAGTTTTTATGCATTTTTATTAAAAAAGTGCAAAAATTTAAAGGGCAAAAATAATAAAAAAAAATTTAATTTTTTTTCGGATTTAATGCCTTCAATTTTTTTTTATAATTTTTATTTTTTTTTTGAAGTTTTTTCTTCATAAATTTAAAGACTTTTATTATTAAAAATGCATAAAAAACTTTAAAATTTTTTGTTGCATTGGGTTAAACATTACTATAAAGTAGTTCTCAATTCGATCAAAAAAACGGTTTGATGGATTGATTTGAAATTTTGTAGCGTTTTTTAGGCATATTGAACCGTAAAACTCACCCTTAACATTACTGCTTATCTCGATATTTGAAATTTTGCGCCTGATTTTACCACAATCCACAAAAAAATTTTTTATTAATTTTTGAAATTACAGTAAAAAATAAGAAAACCTCTTTTTCAAAAACCATAGTCGGATATTGTAGAGTATTTATTTGGGATTTCAAGAACCTACTTCATTTTTTGTGCCATCAGCGGTGGCTAAGATATGATGGTGAAAGACAAAAAGGTAATTTTTGTTTAAAGTTCAATATTCCAGCGAGAATTGGTCGTCTCAAACTTCTGAAAAAACAAAATTAAAGCTGAATGAACAAGTCATCCGATCCATATAGTAGTTCAGTTGGAATTTTTTTCAAGCTTTTAGCCAAAAAAAACGGAAAAATAAAAAAAACTTTTTGGTATTCATTAGGATTACGCGGTAGACGTTGCTTGAAAAAGTTTTTCACTGTAGGATCTTTAAACTAGAAACTTTAAGCTTTAAAACGTATTTTTTAAATTTCAGTACGATAATTTTTAAGCAAAATATAGCCACTTTAAAAACATCAAAAAATTTGGAGTTTTTGTATTCTTTATTTTTTCCTCTAGTGTATTAGAAGATCTTTCCCAGTCGCCAAACAATGGTCCAAGGAAGTCAAATATTTCTGTTATTTAAATTACAGTTGTAAGGTTCCCAAATAATATGTAATATTTTGATGATAAATACAAAGTCTTCCAAAAAGTTATTGCTGAGTTGTCAGTTTATTAAAAAATGTTTGTTGGGACACTTTATATACAATAAAATGATTTTGGGACATGCCTATCTGAAAAGCCTCCAACTCTTATTAAGGACTTTTTGTCATGCCTTCATAAATAACAAAAATATTAGACTTATTATTATTAGGCCACCCCAAATGTTTGTCTGCCAAGGAGTTGGAACTGTTAAAACTGTCTGCCGACTGGGAAAATATTTCCCAAAGGTACCCAAGTAATATATATAAAATTAAGCTTTTTAAAATGACGTAAGTTAAGTTTCATTAATAAATGAACCTATGGTACTTGCGAAAGTCACTATAAATTAAACTTTATTGTCTCACATCGCTATGTTGGGGGTATGAACTGACAAAATATCGGCTTTTATAAAATAACGAACGTCTGATCTTATTATATTAACTTACAATATTAAAAATAAAAATATACGTTGCGTTGTAATACGTTTTTGTTACTTCCGACACCGCAAACATATTGATCGTAAGTTTACTATTTAATATTAAGCCTAAATAGGTCAACCTATAATTATATTTAACGAAGTTAAAACATTTTTGGATAAAAAATATCATTTAGTTAGTATTATTCCTGCAATACGGATATAAATTTGGTAATACACACATGGAAAACTTATTAATTATAAACACTAAGATTTGCATAAACATCTACCATTTGTTCCGTTTAAAAAACAAATAATCACTAAAGTCAATAAATATTTAACAATTGACGGTGTATAAAAATGAAAACAAAGACGCATCAAGTCCGTATTGTGTCGCGTGAACAACCGCGTCGCCACGTACTCCGATTCGCAACTGTCTAGGGCACCATGGCCAACTACCACTTGTGGCGCGATTTTCCTGGGCCAAAGGGATGACGCGGGGTAAAGGAAGCTAGCGACACGCACCCGTTAGCGGAGAAGGGAGTTGCGGGGAAAATACCGATAGCAGAAAGATATTGTTTTTTTTTATACAGTGAATTTCAGTTAAAACTAGCCACTCCCTATAATTCCGTTATTTGTACACTTACAGGAAAATCCTGAAATATGTGAATTTTTTTTTTAGAAGAACAAGTCTTTGTGTAAAAATTTTCTTATGCAGGGCTATTTTTTTCCCCACCAATACAAATGTTAAAAAGTTAATTGGAATGGGGATTAAGTAATACATTATCTTGAAAGGTTTTACATTCTCTCTTTAACACACTTAAGTTTTATAAAATCGGTATTTAACCGGTACTAGGTGGTCCAAAATTTAACATTTTATTACATTCATGGCAATCTAGATTAAAAACTAAAAATTAAAATATTTGGAAGTTAGGTGTCAAAAAGAAGCAAATGGAGTGTCATTGTACTTGGAATAATGTTTTTTATTTAAATACATAAAAATATACCGTGTGTTCCATTTTAAATATTAAAGTTTAGGTCGTTTTCGGCTAAACCAAAAGTAACAAAAAACAACTGAGGTTCTAAAATATTGCACATTTAAGTGGGCTTAATAGCTACACGTAAGCCACAGGTTTTGAGTTCAAATTTCAGCTACCCAACTAATTATTTTCTTATTTTTTTGTTTATAAATTTGTATATTTTTCCTTAATTTTATTTGTTATTGTCCAATATTTTATTTGAGCCAAGAGCAAAACCTTAAAATTAAAAATATAATTATAAAACCGGTAAAGCCTAATTTAAGTGATAGCTTAAATATGTCAACTATTTTAAAAATAGATAAATTATTAAATAAATACAACTTAAATAACTAAAAACTTTAATAAAGTGTTTATGAACTGTGATGCCAAACTTTAATGTAAAAAGAATCCTCATTCAAAAAAAAAAACACGATTCCGTAAATATTTTGTTTTTTAGATACAGAGTTTTGAAGATGTTAAAAATGCTTTTGTAAAAATTTTTAAATACTGTCCAGCCAATTTTGTTAAAATTTGGTATTTATTATATAAAGGACAAGTTTGTACCTGTAATTAAAATTAGTAACTCTAATAGCTTCTTCAGCGGCACCTTAGCGAATATTTCTATTTTATCCAAAAAAGTAGACCACTGACTGTAGAAATCTGTGTAAATTTTTTATATATTTTTAAGATTAGGCAAATAAAAATACAGTTTTTATGTCTTTTAAAATTAACCAATTGCGTACTCCAAGACTATAAAGGAATACATTGTGTTAAAATAAGGTTCTATAATTTATTTTTAGGAGTTACGTAAGAACAACAAGAAAGGCCAAAAACATTTATTTCTATTAAATAAATTTTAATTAAAAATGGTTTTAGCAATTACGTATCTACCAATCACCCAATCTACCAATATTGTATAGAGTTCATAATATCTGCACTAATAAATTTTATTAAAATAAGTGCTTTCAAAATTTTATAGATATCTTAAACATGTACGAGTATGTAAATGTTGAGAACAAAAAAATTGCGGACTTAACGATTTTCCAAATTTGTATTTTAAAAAAATTTTGTTAAATATTTAATATTTGAATTCTAGATAATTATTTATTTTATAACAATATATTTTATAATATACGATGTGTTACAAAATATTATTAAGAAACTTTAAAGGCAGATTCTACTTTTAAAAATATTAAAAAAAAAAAATTAAACATGGACCCACAAATTCTTCGTTCTTAAGATGCAGTGTGTTAAACTTGTAAAAAAAAATTAACAAAGGCCGGTACGCCACTGACTGTATAAATGTGTGTACAATTCTTATGCTTTCCTTAGATTAACCATAAAAGAAGCATTGCGAGATCTTTTTCTTTTAGAAATAGGGTTTTATAATTTTTAATTAGCATTTTTTTATCAACAGCAATAACAACCTATATAAATAGGGTATAAATTCGTTTTTACAATTTAACAAAAACAAAAATAAAAAACCTATTAGTTTTTTAAAAGTTTAGCACCCTGTCATTTAAAAACGCAAAATTTGCGAACCTATATTTATATAAAATTTTCTTCATATTTATAAATTAGCCCCTAATTCTTTTTAACAACATTTTTAAACTCCCTGTATAATTTAAAATTAACGGTTATCAAAATGTAGCAAACTATTAAAATTATTTAACCTGATTAAATGCTCAACTGTCAATACAAGTTTATTGATGACCAAAAACAAACTGTAAGTTCTTCAAATATATTAAATTGTCTAATTTATCTAAAAAATCATATGGGTTGTAAGGTTGCTGAAAATATTAACTTTAAAAAATAATTTTTATATATAAATATATGCTGATTTCCAAGAGTTGATTAAAATATCAGTTATCAAGAAGATTATTTTAAAAATTAATAATGAAAATGGCCTTAACATGAAAAGTAGTAATAATAATAAATTTACTAAATCTATTGATTTGGATTTTTACAGCGTTTTCTTTTATATTTTGCAATCCACCTTTAACTATACAAAAAAAAAATAAATAAATAAAAATTGAAATTACCGTCCTGTATAAAAAAATATATATTTTTTTCATCTATTATCTTGTAAGCATAAAAAATCAAATGAATATTGAAAACTTAAGAAAAATAAAGAGGTAAACTTTTTAAAATAAAAACACCCTGCATATTATGTCACCATTAAACAGGTCTTTAAAAAAATACAAAATACAAAAACACAACATTTGATAAATCTATCTTTAATAGTTTTCGAAATATAACCCCTTAAATTTGAAAAATAATAGATGTAATTTCTAATATACCTACCTACGGTGAAAATCTGGATCTAATGGAAATTATATCCAAATTTAAATTGCCATATATAACTATAAAACATAGTTTATATCAAAAGTTGTATTTTTGTAAAGCTTTGACATAATATACAGGGTGTTTCATTAAAAAGAAAAAAAACGTTACTTTTTTGTTTTTTTGTTATGCTTAAAAGATAAAAACTAAAAAGAGTATGAAACTTTTATACAAGACGTTTTCATCTATCCTTGTTGGTTCACCCTAAAATTGGGTGGCAAAATATAAATGAAAACCCTGTACAAGATATCCAGAAGCTTTTCCTATAAACTTCGGGGGTGATTTTTCTTTGACGAATAAGAAAAAACTAATAAAAGTAGTAAGGAGATTTGAAAGCTTATTTGATTAAATAGGCTTACTAAACTAAAAACCGCCCAAGGAAGTTAAATGCCTTTTAAGTTACCCCATCGAGTCACCCGTAAAATTTTATGATTTGAAACATCTATATAGACTTTTTTCGTGTCGGCAAACGACGGTATTATAAAAAAAACAACCATTCCCGCGCAATGGACTTAATTTTGTTAACTATAAATTTTCTGTTTGAAATAATGCGTCATCTGCAATTGAATAGAATATTTACAAGCATGTGTGTTCACTAACTAGAAACCACACTAAAAAGCACAGGGATGTGTTATTTAATTTCTTGACAGATGGTCATGCAAAATTGTCACGTTGGGGGAGTAGGGGGTTAGTTAAATCTTTTGTTTAACCTTTTTTTATCCAGGCATTAAAAAAAAAAAAGAGTCGACTAAACAATGCGTCATTTGCAATTGAATAGAATATTTACGAGCATGTGTGTTCACTAACTAGAAACTACACTAAAAAGCACAGGGATGTGTTATTTAATTTTTTGACAGATGGTCATGCAAAATTGTCACGTGGGGGAGTAGGGGGTTAGTTAAATCTTTTGTTTAACCTTTTTTTATCCAGGCATTAAAAAAAAGAGTTGACTAAACAATGCGTCATTTGCAATTGAATAGAATATTTACGAGCATGTGTGTTCACCAACTAGAAACTACACTAAAAAGCACAGGGATGTGTTCTTTAATTTCTTGACAGATGATCATGCAAAATTGTCACGTTGGGGAAGTAGGGGTTAGTTAAATCTTTTGTTTAACCTTTTTTTTTATCCAGGCATTAAAAAAGAGTTGACTAACCAGAACTAACCATGTCCCCCAATGTGACAGTTTTGCATGATCGTTCAAACCAATCAAATTACACGTCCCTGTGCATTTCAGTGTAGTCTACTAACTAGAATGGCATACGAAACGGATTAGAGTACTCTTTTAGGCATGAGGTTTAGGCGGAATATTGGTAAAGATAACTTCTTTTAGAACAAATTAAGTTATAAAATACATTTGAAGATGTATTACTACATTTTTATATAAGCAAACTATACAGATTTTTATATAAATAATTTGAATACACTACCTAATATTTTAAAATAAAATAATTGTAGTTTAAAGAAACAAAAAATATGCTTTTATAGCATATGAAACTAAAAAGAAAAAAATAATTTTATAGTTTAAAAAATCAAAAAAGTAAAAGCTTTAAGCACATTAAACTAAAAAGTAAAAAAAAAAATAATAATAATCCAAAAATATTAATAAACAAAAAATACTAGTACTATTGTAAAAAACGTCGGGCTCTTAATATACAAAAAGGTGGCATAAAGCGCCAACGCTTTTTTACAATATTATAAAGTTAAAATTTATGAGTATTTTTTGTTTTATATTATATTAGAATAATTTTAAAAATTATATTTAACTTTTTACTACAATGCGCTTTAAAAGCTCTTTTTTAAGCTATAATAATTATTCTACCACATTTTTAATTTAAAGTTAAACAAATATACCAACAGTGCTAAAATTAAAAGCAAACAAAGTGTATTTATAAAGTCAGTCGTTGTGATTTGTCGCCTTATAAATTTATATATTTATTTAGTTTTAAGCACTTAGGAATTTACTTTTCATTAAGGACTTTTTGTCTGTGTAATAAATCATGCTGCCTGGTAAAAGTGGTGTTTAAATTCAAATATACATTTGCAAAAAGGTTTGCTAGAGTTAATATTAGGCTTTCAAATCAAATAAAGGGGCTTTCTAGTACAGGTAATAAAGCTTAAAAAAGATAAAACCAGAAAATTCTTTGGTCCTGCACGAAATACCTTAAAATTTTAACAAAAGGTGGGAAATAAACCAAAAATCAAAATCAATAGTAAACTGAAGGGAGCCAAAACCCTGAGGGTGGTTGCCACCCCACCTAGAGGGTAGACATTTCTTATTATCTTTTAACCACATAAACCAATCAAAAAAGTAATTCTTGGCAAAAATTATTTAATTTTTTTTCATAACACAAATATTTTGCAATTAGAAGTAACAATTTTTCGATGACAAAATCGACGGTTTAATGGGTTTTTTCCGAATATTTTAAAAATGATGCATTTAATCAAACAAACTGTAAAAAGCAATTTTGTAGCTATTAACAAGACAAAAAAATCTTTCATAAAATTTTCTTTGTTTAAATTTTTCCACAACCAATATAAACTAAAAGGCGAAGTGTTAATTGTTGACTTTTTTCCGTCAAATGCAAAATTTGGTAGATTCAAAGGAAAATGCAGCATTTTTTGAAAACATTTTATCGAACCCTTTTAAAAGTACATATTCAGACTTTTCTTTAACAAAATGGCCCTCTCTAGCATTAAAATTTATTGAGTTGTGATAAAAATAAGGTAAGTAACTAACGTATCTACAAAAACTTAATAGAAATAACCTCCTAAATACTCCCCTAATTAAAGCTGACGTTTACTTATTAACAATTTTTTTATACATGTATTAATAATACGTCTTACTAGTTTAACCAATTTAAAATGCCTAATCTCAAAACTAATATATATAGATTAATATACTCCAAAGTAGCCCATTCAAAATTTTTTAAAGAAAAATTGGTTGTTTTTTTTTATGTATCTTCTGCATTTTTAATAATGGAAAGTTTTATTGAAAAGTGTTTCAACAAGTTTTTTAGGAGCACCAAGGCTCAGTAAGTAAAATTTCTTAAGATCGGTTTGTTTATAAACGGGTGAGATTAAAGGGCTTAAAAAAGATGTTGATCGTTCGTAAATGGAGGTTTTAAACGACATCTTGCCAAATATTCACTGCACAGAAAATCTACGCATAAGAATTTTATTCATTAAAAACGCTAAAATATAAATATTTTTTTTTATTTTAAGTATTTTTGGAGGTATTTAAAAAAATAGGTGAAAAATATAAAGTTATTTTTTTGTTTACTTTAATTATACATTTTTCTGAAACTGGGCATTTAGAATTGGTCAAACTTCTTAAACGTAATATTTACACATGTATAAAGAAAATGGAAAAAAGGTAAAGGTCAATTTTATTTAGGGGGTAGTTATGGAGCTGTCTTACATGATTTTTTGTAGAAAAAATTAGATACTGATTCTATTTTTATCATAACGTACTCAATTTTTATCCTAAACATTTATTTTTGGTAAAAAAATCATTTATTTCTTTTTCTTAAAATATGCAGCACTTTTTGTTATCTGACTTTATATCTATCAAATTTAACATTTAAAGAAAAAAGCTCGCCATAAATACGCTGTATCTTGGTTAGTATTGGGCGTATAAAAATTATAATAAAACAGTCTTGTTAGTTTTTTAAAACCAAACACTGCTATTTTTTGTTTTTAATAAAATGCCTAATTTTCGAGTTATTTGCGAAAACTCTAATGAAAAAGTCGGTCGTTCTCGTGAAAAAATTATTACTTTTAATCGCCAATTACTTGAAATGTATTAGTTTCACAAAAAATATATAAATTTTTTGCTTAAAATCCTTTTTTAATTGATTTCTGTTGTTAAAAAGTAATTATTTCTAACACTTGGAGGGGAAGGAACACCACCTCCAGGGTTTTGGCGCCCTTCGGTTCGATATGGATTTTGTTCCTAATTGCACAAAGAAGACAGTTATTACGAGAAATTAAAAAGATATACGTATAGGTTAAGAAAAATCGTTAAAAGTAGAAAAATGTGAGAGACCATATCTTGCTTATAAACAGTCTTAAATCCTCCTAAAATAAAACTTGTGAAAAGTATTTTTTTTAACTAAATATATCATTGCCTACACCTAAAACTGCAGAGAAAAGAGTTACAAAACAGCTGTTGAAAGATGGTGTGAGTGAATAAAAAAACTCTAAAGACATTTACTTAGCGTCATTTTGTAAAGAAAGGATTTAGGTTAGTTTTTATTTCTATTAAGCAATGCATATTCCTTAATCCCGATAAAAATTTATAGGGCAAAATACAAAAAAACTCATTTTTCGTGTTTTTTCTTGCTTCGTTTATTAGACATATTTTTGTCAAGAATTACGTTTTTAATTCAGAAAGCATCATTTGATGAAAAATCTAATTTTTAACGACTTTTTTATTGACTGCTATCTGAAAAAAGTGCGTAGCTTTCAAGCTAGTCTTAAAAAACTGAACAGGGGCTATTCTCACAAACGCACCCCTTTAAATGGTAGCACTTTGCGGTTTTTTTATATTTGGGGGTCACTTGACCATATAAAATAATTAAACTCCTTTAACATTGTAGCTCCGTTTAACCTTTTTTTGTTGTACATAATCAATAGCCTATAAAAAGCTAACTAAATGTTTATTGTCGATTGACCTATTTTGAAAATCTAATAAATAAATTTTTAATTTTTTTACCATTAATGTTACTAATTTGAAAATTGTAAGGGGAAAAATGGTTTTTATATATTAAAGTTAAAATTCGTTTATTTAGTTTGCCTTGATTATAAATGGGCTAGAAGGATATCAGTAGTCATTGGTTCAATTTGTAGTAAGAGTACCTACAGGATAATTTAATCGTGTTTGACATAACTGCTCCCTTAAACTACAAATCCGCTTACATGGTCGACATGGCGTTTGAGTTCTCCTAACGTATAATGGAATTGGTAAAATTAAAAACAAAGAGCCAATTCTTTATAGACATTAGTGTATGTAGTTTATTTATGTTTATATGCTTTGTTTAATAAACGGTAAAAATATAATCTTAACCAAATTAAAAATTTTTAGATTTTAACCCTCAAGCTAAAATCCAAACCTTTTTTTCTTTGTATATTCAATACTTATTTTTACACTTCAGTAAATAAAAGAAATTCAAAGTTTCAAAAAGTTATGTTAGTCAATAAAAAAAATCGATTATAAAATTTTTCACTAGGTACTTATTTAAATTGCATTAAAAAGAAAAAGAAATTTTAACATTTTGTTGTATAAATCCTTACCTTTTGACTTACTACTTACATACATTTTCACCTAACTTAATAATGTTTGCATATAAAAATTAAAATAAATTATTAATGAAGAAAAATCCATTTGTTTTAGATTACACTTAATGTTTTTAAGTAAGCATAAGCAATGAGAAAAAATGTATTAGGTTTTTATAACCTTTAAATGCCTTTTAATAAAGTAGTTTAAAAATACATTTTTTAAATCTTGTTCATTTTTAAAATATTATTTTCGTGATTTTGCACTACCCTGTATGTTATAAGGCAATTTATTATAGCTTTTAGCATTTTAGTCGAAGCAAGAATGTTTACAAAAATACCTAAATTTCGAAATATTAAAATATTTTTTTAATGTATAGTTAAGTCCATCCGGCGACACCCTTTATAAAAAAATACAAATCTTGCAGAAACTTTGACTAAGCATGTCAAGTAGTCAAAATGGTACTTAACTTAAAATAAATATTATGCCGAATGTTTTACAAATTTATAAAAAAATATGCGACCCATCAATCCGGGATTAAATTGATTAAGAAGAGCTTGCCGTTATTTAGTAAAGTTAAGTTCAGTTATTATTTCATTAATATTTTCAAAAACAAATTTTGGGTCAGATCCTCATACTCTATTCAATTACATTCTCTTCTCTTACAATCAGAAAGCTACACTATTAGGGAGTGTTATAAGCTATATTTATGTTATGATTGAACAAGAGGTTTAGAGAAAAATAAAATTACCGCCTAACGAAGTAGGCACAAATCCATTAATAAAAAACTATCCCATTCATTTTTCCGCTTATCGATCGATTATATTGTACATCACCTGTGGTTTACCTTAATTATTGAAACATTGCTTTAATTAAAATCCCATTACTTTAAACTAAATCAAGTTAAATGTGTTATTATCACACCGGTAAATTGCTTTGAAGGAAGGCGGATCTAAAATTTAATTTGGTTGCGGATTTATGACAAAGTATGTTAAATTAACGAAGGGCAATGAAGTATAACGCAAATAATATTTAAAAGGTGTTTGAAACTAAATGCGTGCTTTAAATTTTTGCTATGAACTCGCACCTAGCATTTCCTGCTTAAATGTACAGTTATGTAACTAAAAGATAATGGCTTAAACTAAATGTTATTATTTTCTTTATCTAGCAAATAATTTAAATATTAAAAAAAATTAACCGGTCCAAAATGATAAATAAAACTCACTAAAAATGTAAAAAGGTATTGCTGTGATGTAAGGTTTTTCAAAATTGTTTTTATAATACATGCCTATTTGGAAACCCTACAACTCTTATACAGAGTGTTTTCTAATTAAATGTCAATATTAAAAGAGGTGATTTTTGGGTTTATTCTAAAAAGAAAACTTTAAATAAACGTATGTCCCAAACGTCTTAACTTTTAAGATACAAAGTGTTAAAATTAAAAAAAAATCTTTTTATTAATATCCTAACTCTTTTTACCCAATTTTATTTAGGCAGTATTAATAATGACATTAAGGGGGTAATTTAAACCAACTTATTTACATTTAGTAAGTCCAGTGGCGTCTCGAGAGTAAACTGAAGGAATATTTCCAACAAACAAACGGTACGCCACTGAATGTGTAAATGTGTGTAAAATTTTTATGCTTTCTTTAGATTAGGCAAATAAAAATACTGCTTTTATGTCCCTGAATTTTTTCGTATCTTGTTTAGTTTAAGAGAAAAAAATCACTTAATTGCTTATTTTTAGACCATAAAAGAAGCATTGCGGGATCTTCTTCTTTTAAAGAGTAGGTTTTATAATTTTTAATTAGCAATTATGTAACAAAAATATACTTATTTAAATAATAATAATAATTTTAATATATACAGTATAACAGTTTTTACTAAAAAGTGTTTTAAACTTTTTTTTTTAATTTTAACACCCTGTATCTCAAAAGTTAAGAAGTTTAGGACATACCATTATATGAAGTTGTCTTCTTAAAATAAACCCAAAAATCACTTCCTTCAATATTGACATTCAATTAGAAAACACCCTGTATATGACTTTTTGGCATAATATCTTGTTAAATACCAGAAATATTTGACTTCCTCGGACCATTACTGTCAAAACTGTCAAGCAACTGAGAAAATAGCTTCTAATAGGTACCCAAGTACCATATACCTATAAACCCAATAGTTTTTAAGTTAATAATAGTAAAACGTTAAAAGATATATATTTTTTTGCTATTTTCAAGGTAGCTCAGCGTTCTACTATTTATATTTTAAAAACTATTAGGTTTAGAGATAGGATATAATTAACAATCTAACTAAATCCCGGCATGTAAACATGCGTGACTAATACTGCTCGTTTTGTTATTCTGTTACTCGCCGATGTATCAAATCACATTAGCCTTTTCCTGCTATTATTTTTTTATAAACAATCGATAAAAATGGCGGTTAACATAAGATTTTCAAATGTCATTTTCTTAAAAACTAATGAAGATGGGTATAACATGTGGTACATAAGTTTTCTTGGAATTGCATGTAGAATTTATTTTAAGAAAAATGCATGGGGTGTTCCATTTAAAATAGTAAAGTTTAGAGCTCTTTCGGTTATACCGGATGTGCCACATAAAATCTGAAACATCAAAAATCTACTTATTTTTCTTACAGTACTTTAAGTGTCCTAAAATAGGATGTCGGTCGCAAACACATACTTAAGTGTTTATCCATGTACACGTTACGATGAGTATTACCACGGCTGTTGAAAATTAATGAGTAAGAGTCCTTAATTAAAACTGTATTGCTTTCTCGAAACTTTGCTTTGATGATATTATAATTGCAAATTATTTTGGTTAATTAAAATTGAGATAAGAAATGTTGGGTTTGTATTGAACAATACATTTTTGAAAGATCGATTAGTTTTTGTTATTAACTTAATGACTCTATAATATTTTAAATTAAAACTTAAAAAAAAACTTTTTAGTAAATTTTAAATGAATATAGTTTATTAGGACATGATAATACAGGGTGGGCCTTAACTGTAGAAGCACTTTCAATATACAACAAAACAAGGATACTATACTCCCACAGATTTTATTAATATTATTTTAAACAAAAACTATTGTTTATTTTAAAAACCTAAAAATTATGTTGCCCAAGTGAAGTCCGTCGCGTTATTGACATTCTTGAATCAAAGGTTCCATATTTTTAAGCTTGACTCGCGTAATGACGTTTATTTCCCGCACAATGTTTTGCTTAAGCTGGTCCAATGTGGTTGGATAATCTTTATAAACCCTTGATTTTAGGTAACCTTACAAAAAATAATCACTTGTAGTAAGATTCAGGCTCTGAGGGGGCCACTGACTATCACCCCTTCGTGAGATGAGTATTCCAGAAAACATTTCTTTCAACAAATATATGGATACTGTTACAGTGTGGCAGATGGCTTCATCTTGTGGAAACTAGGTCGTAGTATAAGGTCCTTTATATTGTTAAAGAGCTGGGACTAAGAATCTCTGTCGCACCTCACAATAGTTATCAGCTTTCACCGTCACAGCAATTCCTCTTTTATTCTCGAAAAATATGAACCAATAATTCCACTTGCTAATATTGCATTTCTTTAGCTTAGGAGATAAAGGGGACGTTGGTGTTCCTGTCGGGGATTATCCACTTATTAAAAATAGCCAATAAACGCCATTTTGCGAGCAATTTGTCGCCAAGATTTTGAAAATATACAACTCCGGATTTAAGAATGTGACAACAAGAGTTTTGTAGTTTAAAATAATATTAATAAAATATGTGTAAGTTTTGTAAAGTTTGTTTTATTGGATATTAAAACTGCTCATACAGTTGAAGACGCTCCTGTACAAAAAAATCACATTCTTTGTTCTATAACAATTTAAAAAAACAACAAATAACATAAAATGCATTTTAAGAGGCTGATATTTATAGAAAATCCCACAAACAAACAAATAATTAAATTTTAATTCAATAAAGATTATGTAAGAAAATGGTCAAAATCTATTAAATAAAATAAAAATAATTCCTAATGTAATTTTTAATTATATATACATTACAAATAGTGGATGAGTATTAGTTGCCTTTCTTTGAAACAACAAAGATAATCGTGTTTAAATAATAAAAAAACATTACCAAAAAAATATTAAAAAAAAATACAAAAGAAATAAGACATCCATAAATTACAACTATTTAAATCTACAGACATAACTTTTTTATTTAAATCTTTATTCTTGTTGGAACAAAGCCCACAGCACAGCATAACTTTAGTATTGGACTTGGCTCACCTTTTTCACATTTATATTTTTAATAAGATCTATATTTATCAACAATGGTTGTTTTATAGAAAAACTCCTGCTTTTTGTGTTATTCAGCATAGACCCGGTGCAGCAACTTTTTGTGAAGCCGGCAAACCGCGTCAGTAAAGGGGATCCTGGTGAATAACACGAAAAGCAGAAGTTTTTCTTTTAAATTTTAAAAACGAAGATACTAGCAATACTGGTATATAACCTAATAAATTTAAACAATAATACTTATTAGAGGTCTACATTTAACTATCTCTGGTTTATAATACATCATGTATCTTTGATATAAATTAGGTTAGACTAAATTACTATATAAATTATGTTCAATTGAGGATTGACAGTATTAGCACTAACCATCATAGTATCTAGGGATTATTTGAGTGTACAAAATTTATTGTTCGTATTTAGTTATAATAGTATAACCTACTACACAGGATGTTTTAAAAATTTCTTACTCTTCTTAAAATATATGATTTCTTAGAATTGTACAAATGTGTATCATAAATAAAAAGAAAACACTAAAGGAAGTTTCTCAAAAAATCACTTTGTTTACAAAAACTTCGAATAAACATACTTGTAGGTGTCTTCTATATATATATATTTTTTAAAAAATAGGCCTTGCAGCAGTAAATTTTTTATAATTTGCATATTTAACATGTAAGTTCATAGTGACAAACATTTTAGCGAGCGTTTAATTAAATATTAATTAAACTATTTCTATGATTGTTACCAAAAACTAAGAGTCAATAATTAAGAATATAACAAATGTTTTTCTTTTAAAAACACAAACGAGCGGTACTTGTTTTATTTTTGGTCCTGCATTAATTGACTTTAATAATTGCTTTGCAATATAAATATTCGATTACTAAGGTGAAAATAACTTTTCCACAAATTCACAAAAATATTTTAAATATGTTATTTTCAGAACAGAAAATGAAGCTCAAAAAAGGTAAAACCTATTAATTTTTTGATACTGCATGCAGTGACTTGCAATTTTAATAGAAAGTAGAAAATAGCTCAAGAAACAAAATCTATATCGAACCGAGGCGCAAAAATCCTGGCGTTGGTTGCTACTTCATATCGAAGGTGTAATTTTTTGTCACATTTTAGCCACAGAAATCAATCAAAAAGTTATTCTTTGCGAAAAATTTCATAGATTTTTGTTGTTATATTATTATTTTTCAAGTTATTCGCGATTGAAAGTAACAATTTTTTGACGAAAAAATCAACGCTTTAAATGGGTTTTTCGCTAATGCCTTGAAAATTATGCATTATATTTTGACAAACAGTAAATAGAAAAATTTTAGCCTTTAAACGGTAAACAAAATTATTTTGTTATAATTTTTTTACGACCAATACAAATCAAGATACTACGTGTTAATGGTTAGCTTTTTTTTAAAATTTAAAGTTGATTTAAAGTCAAATTACGAAATAATGCTAAATTTTTCTTAGTAACTTCATTAAATTTGTTTAAAAGTACATAATCGGATAAAAAAAAGAAAGTGCCTAGTATAAAAATTCAGTAATTTATGATAAAAATAGGATCAGAAGCTAAGTTTTCCTACAAGAAAAAAAAAGGACATAACCCCTAACTACCCTTTTAATTAAAATTATTTTTTATGCTTCTGTAATTGTGTATAAATACATGTGTTGTTAATGTGTCCACAAATTGGACCTATTTAAGATGCTCATACAGGAAAATTAGAGTTTAAAGTGAAAAACTATTTTTCACAATTTTGTAATATTTACCCTATTTTTCAAAATAATTTCAAAAATCTGAATAAAATAAAAAATAATAATGAACTTAATTGTAGCTTTTCAATTGCCAAAAATTGTTCTGTGCGTAAATTTTCTTCAGTAAATATTTGGCAAAATATAACCGTGTAAAACCTCCATTTAGAAAACCACCTTTTGCGAGCCCTTTAAACAAACCCCCTTTAAGAACCAAGGAATCTTAAAGAAATAAATTTGCAAAGCCTTACAAAATTGTTTTTAATAAAACTTTTATTTAAACAAATCGTTAAAATATCTTTAAATAATCAATACTTTTCTTCGAAAAATTCAAATAGCCTACTTTGGAGCTTTTTAATTTGCATAACTTTTCAAAACTTGGAAATTTTCATATGGTCAAATTTTTTGGGCATATTAACAATACATGTATAATTTTTTTAAGAAGGTAGTTACGGGTTGTTTTTCTTAGAAGAAAATAGGTACTGACCCTACTTTTATCGTATCTGACAATTTTTATGCTTAGATGCTCTATTTTTAAAAAAGGTTTGATCATGTACTTTTGTTTAAAAAGATTTTACTCTTGTTCAACAGCTTTTTTCTAAATGTATCATTTTTTAGTTATTTGCAAAAAGCTTATTATATACGTCGATCTTTTAGTAAAAAAATTATTACTTTTAATCGCGAATAATTTTAAAAACATTTCTTTTTCTAAAAGTTGTATAAAACATGTTTTACTAAGAATCACTTTTTAACAGATTTTACTGGTTAAAAGGTAATAAAAAATGTCCATCCCTGAGATGGGGAACAACCACTCTCGAGGTTTTGACACCCTTTCATTCAATATAGATTTTGGGCAATATAATATTTGGCCATTCTATAAAATAGTTAAGTTTATTAAACATTTAAAAAAATCAAAACTTTTATATACTATGAAGAATAATTTTGTCCTTGCATAATATAATAAAAGTTAAGATTTCTTTAAAAGAAATAAATCAACTTTTATTATATTATGCAAGGACAAAATTGTTCTTCATAGTATATTAAAGTTTTAATTTTCTAAAAATGTTTAATAAACTTTTTATTCTGGAGAAAAGCCAAATATTATTTTGTTGAAACGTAGTCTCCTAGAAAACAAATAAACTATAAAATAGATTTTAAGCTTTTTTCCACTTTCTGTAAAAGTCACTACATGCAGGACCAAATAATTACGGGGATTTACCTTACTTTGAGCTCTATTTTCTGTACTGGAAAAGACATATTTAAAACATTTTATAAATCCTGAATTTGGACAAAAAATAATTTTTACTTAAGGAATCCAATTTTTATTACAAAATACAATAAATTAATGTAAAATGTTTAACCGACTAAAGTAATAAGCTAAATGTAATAAACATTTCGTGACGACACGTCAACGTGGTCCCCAAACATATCTAATTATGATTAGTGTGACAGGTATAACATAAATTTGTAAAATGAAGCGTTAAAAAGGAAATAGAAGCGTGAGTACTACGTTGCCATAGTAACATCGACCCTTGCCTGGGCCTCGTGGCGGGCGCTAGATACTCCTGCAAGCCAGCGGAAACGTCCAGTGACATTCTAACATCGGGATAGCGAAAGAAATAAAACTTTCTTTACACATATTGAAAGCACAAAGGGCATTTAAAAAAATTAAACCAGTTCTTTGATAACACTGGCAAACATGATTTTAGTTACACGTATACTGTTTTGTAATTTATACTTAGCCACCTACCCCTATTAAAAATAAAGTTTAATCACATTTTGTTTTTTTGTAACAATGACAGTTACATAATCAATGTTATTACTGGAATTTGTTAAGATAATTGTTAAAGACTTTTATAATATAAGATCCGAATAGAAGGCGACCTTCACCCATCTGTTTAGCAAATGTAAACAGTTTTGAATTAAAGTTAGTAAACAAAGGTATCGCAATGGGGTTGCCTAAAAAAATTTGGTCAAGGCTATATTTTATTTTAAAAAATATTCCCAACATTTTTGTCACACCTTTTATAATGGCAACATCTATATTTTGAAATACGTACGTATGCTAGTCATTAAAATATATTTTTAAATAATACAGATTGTACCTAACAACTTTTTAAAGTTTAAAATTTAAAAAATTATCGCAGCTTTATTTATAACATTAAAGAAGCAAAATACACCAATATAATAGTACTGTCATGTACAAAAAAATATGAAAATTGACATTAAACAGGGTCATTCAAAAATTTTAAAACTTATTTTTTTAATTGGTAATAGCCTTAATATATTTTTTTAGGCAACCTTATGGCAATTTTTTAAATACTATTTTTAATATAAACAGTTTTTATCTGGTAAATATATGGGTGAAAGTCGCTTCCTATTCGAATCTTAGACTATTAGGGATACCTAGTTTTTTCTTTTAATTTTTGTTATCTACATTCGTTATAATACTGAATACTTAAATAAATAATCTGGCTGTATGGCTAATGCCAAAAGCCAAAAGACAAAAAAAAAAAATAATCCTAACCATTTTTTTGTGTGTATGAAGTATATAAATTAACGAGTCGACAGAAAAAAATTATAGAGCGGGTAAGAAAATGTTGCTTTAAGATTTTTAAATTTCCAGTGCGCCACCAAGATAGATTAAGGGTTTTTATACATTTTTAAAATCTTCTTAACTCGAGTCGGCTAACAGAACATCTGACATAAACTTTTCCATTGCAATTGTATTAAGAGAATAAGTATCAGACTGTCATAGTTGTGTAATCACAATTAAAGCTGTCGAAAGTAAAACAAAACAAGTAATAAATTTAAATTATTAAAACAATTAAAAATTATTTGTTTTTGTCTTGGACGCACAGTGTACGTAGTCACGTAAGTTGGCGTCATATAAAAAACTTTTTATAATTGATTTTACGAAAAAAGTCATTTTTTAAAAAAGTTCTGTATGCTCTAAAACTTAAAAAGCAATCATCAGATATTAAATAAAGAAAGTTGCATATGTTAAAGTAATTTTTAATTCTAAACATCTTTTCTTAATAATAATTTGTAATATTAGCAAAAATAAAGATACTTTAATCTTAACAAAAATTACATTTTTGGCTAAACCTCGTAGATGACCGGCACCATTTATTATCTAATAAGTGTATTTTAGGTTTTTGACCAAGCAGAACTTTTTATAAAGAATAACTTTTTTTCGTAAATTAATAAAAAGTTTTTCATATGACGTCAACATACTATACACCGTATATTTCTGCTACCAAAATAAAGTTTTGATAGAAAAATCAAAGAAATAAGTACATTTGTAAAAAGACATGTATTTATTATGTAAAAAAAACTAAAAAAAGAAGAGAAGAAAAATAAAGCTTTTTATTTTCCAAAATTTGTACGTAGCTTACTTATTTCTTTGGCATGTTTTTTTAATATTTATAAATTTATTGTTATAATTTCTTATTAAAAATTATGTAACAATAAATTATACTTTATTAGATAATGCCTCTATGTACTCTAACAAGTGTTACTAAAATTTGTGTTTTCTAAATTTTCATTTTTTTTTGAAAAATTTAACATTCTGTACCTTGTGAACAAAAAATTTGCGAACCATGTTAACACTTTTTTATAAAATTAGCTTATGAATAAGCCCTTACCAAAAATTATTAATTTTAAAAGTGCCTCCTTTCAGAAACTTTTGCTTAACACTCTTAAAATTAGAATGTTCATGGTGACACTTGATACGCAGTGTTCTTTTAAAAAGCATTGGGATAGGCTACGCGTTTCGAATTTTTCAGTAAATGTCCACCACTTTGTGATTTTGGCCTTTTTCAAGCCACATTTTAAATTACACAAGAAAACCTCATTAAAACACTTTTTAATTTTGAAAGAGAAATCCGTTGTTGTCGCTCTAAGTTGAAAAGTATATTTAAAAATAAAAAGGGTTGCAAAATATCGTTGTTGTGCCAGATTTTTTAATGCTAGCTAAAAGCTTTTTAATGCTACCAGAAGTGTATCAGGTCAAATTAAGAATTAACCGTTTTAAAGAATTTGCAAGTCACTTTGTTATACACAGAGCAAAATATCGTTGAGCGATATGGCGATTACCATAGTGTGTTTAGAGTGCTTAAGGAAGATAGAAAAAATGTTTGTTTTCTAATTACTAAGAAATATTAAAAATGTTTTTTCAAATTTTTTGTCTTTTATTTATTTATTTAGTGCATCAAACTCTTGGAGTTATTAGCGTAAACAATCGGTTAGAAAAACTAAGATTTACTTGACAGATAATAAAGTTTATTTATAAGTCCAATGACAGTAAAAAATGCAATAATGCTTTTATAGTTACAGCCTTTTTCAAGAGCGATAATAATGTCTAGGGGTACCTGGCACATCTGTCCTTCTGCACCATAATAAGGGCAGTCTATAGAACTTTTATTTTTATGCTGAAAGGGACTTTGCACTGATCGCACTGGAGTTGATTTGATCGGGATATAAGATAAGCATGGTTTAGTTTGGAATATCCTTTCCGTAGACGGGATATAATTACTTGCTCTTTTTGCCGCAATGGTATATCAGTCTAGGGTAACACTGTATCTTTTCTTGCCCGTAATTTTGACGTTGATTGGTTTCACTTTCGTTCACACGCAAAAGTGATGTGTTTTTAATAAACTGTTTAGCGTCAATTACCGTCAACCGTTGTACCACTTTTGCCTCTGGAATTTGAACCGCACAACGGCTGCTGCGTCCGCTTTTTCGTTACCTACGATACCAATGTGTAAAGGTACCCAGACAAATTTAATTTCCCTCCATGTAGCTGTCAGATCATATAGGTAGATTATTTTTAATAAGATTATTTAATTTTTGTTATAGATTTTCTAAAAACGATTAAGAGTCCGTGATAATTAAAAATGTGTCTTTTTCTTGCTCTCCTCTGTCTTTTTAATATGTATTGCATTTTCTTTGAAGAGTAAACTTTATTTTTCTACAACTAAGTAAAAAAGCATACATTATTAATGTGACTTTCAACAGGGAATATCGCTAATTACCCACGGTCATTAACGTCGCTCATTACCCACATCCATTACCCAGGTCCGTCATAAGGTGCTTTAAATGTGCATCAATAAGATAATTTGTATAAGTTCTTGACAACCTCGTTTTCTAAATATGACTTCTCAGATAAGGTCACTATTTTTAAGTCACATGAGTAAAAAAATATCTAATAGGTATGTAAAATCAACTAACAATAAAGTCAATCACAAACTTCCAATAGGCTATAATGTCGCGTATGTCATAGCTGACAAATATGCTGTCACAAATCGAGATATCAAGAACATTAAATTTATTGTTGGTTTTAATAAAAATCCACAAAATAATCTGTAGTAGAAGAAGTATAGTATGTAACTCGCCGATAATTACCATTTTCCTCTCGTATGACTTAAAGCATACGCCTGCGGCGCCAACTGCAAAGGTTATACTCGTGGTAAATTAGTACCATGCCGCTCATAATATTATGATAGAAGTTAACAAAACCAAACAATTTAAAAACTTATTTTGCATAAAATAAAAATATATTTTTGTTATATTAATTTAAAATATTTAAAAAAGGTAACAAGAAAACTACATGAAATAATAATAAGGGTAAATATTTCTTATTATAACAATATATTTTTAACATAATTTAATATAAAATGACTATGTTGTTTTTGAATACATGTATTCTCATAATTTTTCTAGGATATCGCCTACACAAAATACATTTGATGCATGTATTGAGTTAGGAAAGAATACTGCAAATCTAAAACATCTTTAAAACCACTTAAGCTTTATATATACAAATTTGGTATCCTGGATGTTTTTAGTATGTTTAAGTGAAATATTATATCGGCACTGTTGTCAGATTTCGCAGTTTTGTGCTTCACATTGGCTTTTTTTTTCGTTTTTTTTTAATAACATTTTTTTGTTCTGACAGCAGATTTTACTGGTTAAATTAGGTAAGTTTTAAAATTTTTAAAATTATATTTTGCCTAACCAGTTTTAGCGAAATGTAATTATGTAACCCTAATAATATCTTTGTAACGTATAAGACTGTGCTTACATCATATCTCGACAACTCTTAAAGATTATATTTTAAAAATTTAAAATTTTACCAAAGTATGATATATGATAAGATGTTCATTTTGTTGTAATTAAAATTAGTAAGACATTTTATTTAAAATAAAGAAATATATTAGCTGCAGCGCACTAACTGGTAAAAGTACTGCCATGCAATACTTTTTAATATTCCGGAATGTGTTAAGAACATAATATATACATATGTGGTTTGTTAATATATAGATTCTTTATAAATACAGGGTGTTACAAAATGTTACTAACTAACCCTTAAACAACAACATAAAATGTTTCATACATAAATGAAAACATGGGTCGCATATGACCCCATGAAGAATTGTTGGTATTTTAAAGTTTAAACAGTGAAAAATCTTTTGTTAATTATTTTGTAATTTTACCTATGACATTTAATTTAAAAAATTATTTTTGCACATCTTCGCCAGGTTCTTTTAATTACTCTTTAAACCATTGCTTATGTGCAGTAAAGCATTTAGTCTTTTTTGTTTAATTGGTCTGTCTTGTATATATTTACCTAGCTTTTTGTTTGTATGAGTAACAAATTTATGTAGCAAAATTTTTCCTACTCAGTTTTTGCCTGTTTAGGTTTTGGAAGATGCAAAATCATTTTTTTTGGTCCGTGTATATTAAAAAATGTTAAGAATGCCATTCGTAACCACTGCTTTTATAAGTGACTTTGTTGTAGATGTGCAAAAGGTAACTTTATCGTCACGACTCATTTTCAGTTGGTTCATACACTACTACGGCTGCCTCCACTTCTTTCACTTCTTGTTCTTTAGATTTATTTTCAGTATCACTAAAGTCATAATTAATATTAATAATATCTTTATTACTTTCTTCTTGTCATCTTTCAATCTCTTTTAGTTTCCTTTAACTTCAATATTCTTTTTGACAGACATATCTTTTAATTACGCAAACAACAACACGGATCGCCGGCGACCCCAAACACCTATAGTTTAGGCAATAAAGTTCTGCGGCATACGTTATTTGCTGTGCTAATAGTAACAGTTAAGCTACAAAGGTAGATGTAGCAGCAATATTAAAAACAACTTTTCCAATGGTGTATGTCCAAAATATTATTCGCTGGGGTCACTGGCGACCCCGTTTTGTCGGTAAAGGTGAAAGAAAAAAATTAGGGCCGATTCTAATATTAAAGATATAAAAAAATCTTATATACATGGCTTTGCAAACTTTTTGTTCTAAATATACAAGGTGTTAAACTTGAAAAAATGTTTTTCTGAAATATTTAAAATGTCCTTTACTCAATTTTATTTTAATTTGACAATGGTATTACGGTATTTTCTATCTGTTAAAAAAAGTAAATTTTACTTAGCTTACCAAGATGATCATAAATAATAATTACAAAGCAAAGATGGTTTTGCATAACGTGTCTGATAATGTATTAAAGTAAAGCGGGCCAGCTTCAGCGTTCAAGCGTGAATCACCAAGACATTCTAAATGTGTTAACGACAATGTTGGAGCAAGGGTAAGCAGAATAATTAATGAATGGTTGGTTACTTAAACTAATTAAAAATAAGGAAAATTACATCTATCTTGTTTTGTTTTTATGAAATTTGTAATTGGAACTAAATAAGCTATTTGTATACAGAATGTTTAACAAGCAGACGTTAATGTTGTAATGGGCGATTCCTCATTAAAAAATATGAAAAAAGTTTTTTAAAAATGGGTCCCCAAATGCACAGTTTTCAAGATACAGGGTGATACATTTTAAAAAAATAAAAATTACAGAAATGGATGGTAAACATTTCCAACATTTGTTGTAGCTTTTGTTGTACTAAAACACTTCTTTAGAAATGTTCTGATTTTTTGTTTTCCAAGGCACCTGTGATTTTTAAGCAATAATTAATAAACCAATTTTCTCCAGTGGTATGCAATAAAAGCGTTTATTATTTCTCGAAAGCAAAGTGAGATATGAAAAAATACAGAAAGTAAACAAGTTGTATTTTTAGACGCTTATTCAAACAACAAATAATATAAAAGTTGTAAAAAGCATTTGCCAATAATATTTGCTTAGATGCTATTCCGGACGCCACTGGACCTTATAAATTTAATTTATTTCAGGCTAAACTAGCCTTCTTATACAATAAATTGTATTGCCAAATTTCAAAAGATTCATAAAACTAAATATTTTTAAAATAATTATACAAATTTTGTTTTTAAGACAACTTGTATAATAACTAGCACTACCATTAAAAGAGTGTATCCAAATATACTATTCCTAATTTAAGTTTATTTTTGTACCTTGTGCAGGAGAAAAGTTATTTGAAGTATCCCTAGAGTTGGGACACCCTATATATAATATTAAATTACCAAGCAAGCTACTTTAAATCAAAAAAAAAGTAAGGATTAAACGATCTTTAAAATGAAATATTAATTAATCTTTTTGGCGAGGTCGTAATTCAATTTACATTTTTGGGTAGAATCACACCTTAAAATTTAATTTCTAATTAAAAAAGATGCTTTTAAAAAGTAAATACTTGATTTTTAAAATATTTACAACAAAATTTTGACATGTAAGGAAATGCATAAAAATAATAAAATATTTCAGATATAGACTGGTTAATTAAGGTGAACTCTTTTAAAGCTAGCTCAATTCATTTGAATGTTTGAATATTTTGCAAAATTGGAATATTTCATAATAAATTCACACTCTTTACAACGGCAATTTTCAAATTCAATTATTGCGTTTATAATACATGACAGTGGTTTTCTCCTAATTAAATTTCACTTTCAACTTTGAACTTTACCTACTACAGTACTCAAGGGAAACGTTTCTGCTTATTGTATAACAGCTAATTTATTTTGCAATAAGTGCTAAAATATACACCTTACTGTAATTAATTACACAAACTTTTACTCTTAACTTCAACGCGGTTTATATTTAAAATTTTAATTAGGCTCCCTTTTATTTAACTCTGCCTTAGGCTGTGGTTATGTTGGAGAGGTTTTAAGCGAGGTTAGCAGCGCGGATCGACCGAAGCGGCCTTATGTTACTTTACCATAAAGGTGATTTTGTTGAGCCGAGCTGGTAACCTTGGTCCTTATCGCACCAACATAAACATACCCTTAAGCGTCTATTCACACTAAGCCGGTTGCGACGGACAGAGTGATAAAAAATTATACGAAGCCTTTGAGTTTGCCGAATTTTTGCGTATCCTAAGTATAAAAGGTTGCATCTGACTCCATACACTTCGATAGCGTTGGTCTGTCGCGCGTATTCCCGCCTTCCGCTAATGCCCGCTAATGTGAAAAGGAGTAAGGGTTACAATAGACGGATCGGTTTTTGCCAAGTCGGCAACCAGGCGGAGGAAAACACGTTGCGGAAAGCCGACTCGTCGATTCCTTTATGGTATTAGTATAAAAGTCGGGCCTCACATAACCGCAACAAGCCCGTGACCGTGCATTTTCCTTGTGAAATGTAAAAGGATGCAGTGCAAAAAGTATTGTATTATTTTAAACTGCAGTAATATGAGTCAATTATTCTACGCTTTCAACTACACCTAATCGTAAAATAAACCTTCACAAATAAGGTAACACAGTTATAAGGTTTGGCCTACACATAACCACCGTTCTACCGTTCTAATCAAATGCCGTAGGCTTAATATTACCGCACCGTGCCAGACCACATACCACACACAAAAAAATAACAATGTATTCATAAGTTTAACTTAAATACTATTTACAAGATGTAACAATAAAATAATTTTACATTTTTTAATACTTATTAAATCATTTTTTCTTGTATTGTTTGTTTACAACAACTGATCTTAAATCACTAACTCTTTTTTATACGTAATGAACTGAAATAAAAGATTACGCCCGGTAAACCTAAAGCTTAGCTCGAGGGAACATCGGCCCTATACGGCTATCCGATTCACGTATGATTTCATTTACTGGGCATGTCTCAGACCGTACGATGCATCACCGTCGAAGTTAAAAATTTAAACAAAACGCATCGAGACACGGTCGTGATACGGTTCGAGGTCTTGTAGGGCATCGGTTCGGTTATGTGAGACTTTACCTTTACTGCACTTAAAGTTTGGATAAAAAGAAACAGAGATAGGTAAAAATCCGTTTTAGCCTGACAAAATGCTTTTATACTATTGAAGGCATGAAAAGTGCTTTGAATTTTCCTGACTGTAATTTGCCATTTGTATTTTTTAAGCCAAAATAGATAGTCCAAGAGCCCGTGAGCGGCAGATCTTCGTTATTGTGTAAAAGCTAAAACTATATTAGTGCATGCTCCCAACATAGGTCAGAAGCGATGGGAGACTATGAAGTTTGACTAGTGGCTTTCGTATGGTACCAAAGATTATTGAATTGAAATCATTGAAACTTGAATTTCGTCATTTTGTAAAAGCTGAAATTTTATATATATATTGTTTAGGCTACCTACTACAAGATATTTTCTCAGTCGCCAGACAGTTTTGGCAGTTTTAAGGTTTGGCCACACCAAACCCCTTGGCAGAACAAATATTTTCAGGGTGGTTTCATGATCCGAGGAACTTCAATATTGTTGGTATTTAACAAGATATTACAAAAAGTCTTAAATGAAAGTTGTAGGGTTTTTAAATAGGCATGCCCTTAACATATTCTAATATATACTAAGTGTCCAAAAAGAAAGTTATTACTGTCAGGTTACTTTTTTAAATTGTTCTGTGGAATAACCTAAATATATGAAAATACTTTAAGGACATTTATAATTAGAAACACTACAATTCTTATATGGGACTATGTCATATTTTGTTAAATACCAAAAATATTGGACTACCTTGGACCATTAAACAACCCTAAATGTTTGTCTGCCAAGGTGGAACTATCAAAACTGTAACTACCCAGGTAACATATATAAAATTTAGTTTTTACGAAATGACGAAAGTTAAATTTCATTTAATTAACCTTTGGTACCTGGTACCTGCCAAAGCCATTACGAGTCCAGAACCATAAGATCCATAACACATATGTATTTTGTGTATCAAATTTTGTGGGTTTAGCAACTGTAACGCTTCAGATTTTTGGCACAATGTTTAAAAATTGCATCTAAAACATTGTGGTAAACTTGTCTGAAAAGAAAAAGTGACGCATTTGCCCAGTTCGACACCCAAAACACTTGACATTGACAGACTGGGTTAAAGCGCCGCTGTCCATATATGGCGGTATGAATATTCGTGGTAATTTCGTGAAAAGGAACCTTCCTAAAAATGTTTTAAAAATATTATTATCATAATGTCAATTTCATAACTGGCTTAGGAACTATCCCTCAACGAATATATACTAAAAGCAGTGCCTGTATGGATGTTTGGTAAGAAAATAAAATTATTTTTACACCAACTGCGTTTCTCTTAAAGTTTTAATATGTAGTATTATAAAGTTACATAATTAGAAACATTAAAATTTTAACAATCTACAGAACTTTTAGTCTATTTGCTTATCTTGTACCTTTTAATGCAAATTCTGTTTTACAATATTTTGCATAATATTTAGTTTTATCCATACAAATGGCAGCCTATTTATTCTACGGTATTGTTACTACGGTCTTTTAATCCATAATATAGGTGTACAATATATTTACACAAAGAAGATGTTTCTGAAAAGCTACGTTTATGTATATGGTTTTATCGATTAAACGGAAAACCTGTTGCTGGCAAAGCTATTTATACATTAGTTGCCTTTAACAAACACCTTTTGTTTGCTGTGATGTACTATCTAAAAGACAATTGCGACCGATCAATGAATTTATGAGGCGAGTAAACAAGGAATTTGTAATGAAAAGCTAAATAATTAATACTAATAAAGAAAGGAAAATATAGCTAAAGCTCCTTACTGCTTGTTATTTCCTTGCACTGCAAGGTAACATCTCGTCGGAACACTGTCCGATCTGGCGATGAAAGGACTAGGTGTTTTGTTATCGTCTATACCGTACTGATTAGAACCAAAAAGAAAGAAAAACCTGTGACTAGAGTGAAAATCTAAGGAAATAACAAGTAGTAAGGAGGTTGAGCTCTCTTTCAGTTTCTGTATAATGATTTTGACTGCTTGCTTAAAATACCTATTTTTACCAGTAATTTTAATATTTATTTAATTATTTCGATAACGTAAAAACACATCCTAAAGTAAAGACATAACAATATGAAATAATGTCAGAGCTTACACCTTTAACCGTATAGTAAGATCGACATGTCTAAGTCACCTAAAATCGCGTTCAACTTTGTGTGTAAGACAGTTACCCAAGAATACAGGAAGAGTTGGAAAAAGAAATCAGAAAAGATTAGAGAGAATTAAGTAGTAGAAGAAGTGAAAACAGGAAAAAAGTAAAGTTTATTTAAGCCCGTACGGGATACTCCTGTGAGTATGCCCGTACTAAAATAAGTTAAGTTAGTTTTTAAAAAATGCAAAGTTAGTTTTTATGGTTTACCGGTCTTATTATCTTCTGAAGATAGTTCCATATGGTATATTTGTCCAAGTGACGTAAAAAGTTTCTATGTGTATTACAAAAAATCTTACGTCACAATACTTAGTTTTGGTTAAAATTTACCGTAAAATGAAACTGTTAGGGTCAATGCACATTAGGCGCTCAGGTCTCGGTTTGCTCACATTATTTAAGGTAATTAATTAAAAAAAAAAACATGTAATATATTTGACCGGATCGTAAGCGTACCAAGACCTAAGCGCCTAGTGTGCATTAACCTTTAAGTTTCATCTACTTTAATCAAAAGGACAACTTATAAAATAAATAATATTGTTTAGCTGTAATCACATAACTAAGTGAGCTAAGATACAGCTACATGCATAAAAACAATATACCGACTGTCCACTAATGGGGTTTACAAAGAACAAATGGACCAAAAATTTAATATAAAAAAAAAGTTATTCCTTTAAAACATTTTTGCTTGTAAAAAAATATGATTCACAAAGAGAAAATAATAATTTTGTATACACGGTTTGCAGAAACTTGAAAACTATAATTCTTTTTCAAAAGTAAACAACCTTTACTTTTTATTTTTTAACAAAATGTTGCGAAAATTTTGGTTAGAACAAAGTTTGAAGTCAATAAATATAGTAAAACAAATTTTTAATTAATTTTATAATTTGGCAAAAACGCCAGGATCAGCTAAAAAATTGTGTTGTGTAGGAATTTGGAAGATGCAGAGGTTTAAAAGCAAATTATAAGAGTTTTTAGGTCATTTTAATATGAAAATCTAAAATAATTAATTTTTGATAACTTCAGAATTATTTTTATGAAACTTTTTGATACCCCTGTAACATTAATAAAGGTATTAAAAATGCTATTCTAAATACATTTTCTGAATTGATATATTGCTTAAAAATTAAAAAATAAAGGTAGTTTACTCTCAAACAAGAATTGTAAATTATGATTATCATGTTTTTGCGTACCCTGTACACAAAATCCATTTTCGTTTTTAAACATATTTTTTAAAAGCAAATTATTTAAGAAAAACTTTTGTCAAAAAAATTATTTTATTTATTTGTCCTTGAATAAACCCCGTTTGTAAACAGTTTGTAGATAAAAACATAACAAAATTAAACTTATGTTTAATAATACAGGGTAAGTTTTTTAAACTTACAATGGCTATATTTTTTGAACCAAGGCAAATATCAAAAAAATTAAAATTATGTCTTTTATAAAACCCGAAGGGGGGGACATAAATGACGTATTTTTCAAATCACCTTCATCAACTCTTCAAGCTGCACCTGCAGTCACTTAAAAACCTTTTATGTGGCACCTTTCTGGAAAATATTATAAAATATGCTTTTTGTTGGTCATAAAAAGTTGGGGGAAAATCAAATATTTCCCTTAAATTTTAGAAAAATTATACTTTTTTACTTATAAAGAATACCGAAAATGTATAAATAAATTAATCCAAACTTATTTAAAAATTATTAATAAATTAAACTTATACTTCCTTTCGACCTAACCCGCTCCCATAAAAGTTCTTGTTAGTTCTGGTTAGTTTTATTTTTGAATCTTAGTGGAATAACAAGTAATTGCAACTAGTCTTTCTTTTTGAACGCTTGTGTAATACAACTAACCAGAACTTTTTATGGAGGTAAGTTAACTCTAGGAGTATTATTTTTATTAATTAATAATTCTTAAATAATTTTATATTTATTTAATTAAACATTTTCTGGTATTCTTCATAAATATTAAAGTAATATTTTTTCGAAAACGGGTAGTATTTAATTTTACTTCAACTTTTTTATGGCCAACTAAAAGCATTTTTCACAAGCTTTCCAGAAAGGTGCTTTATAAGGGGTGTTGCAATTTAAGATTTTAAAATGACTGGAGGTGCAGCCTAAGCGGTTAATACAGGTGTTTCAAAAAATACTGAAAATTATAATCATTTTAATAAATCTAATATAGGTAAACAATATTTACTTACCAAAAACTGTTAATATTTTTCTAGCTTGCTACAACTTACTACAACGACTTACCTGTAAAAAAACGTAAATAATTATATAGTAATCTATAATATTTTTACCTATGAAAAACTTATACAAAATATCAATAAACAATGACACAAAAAAGGTACATTCTTAATAAAGATTTTTTATGAT
>JACEGR010003775.1:0-98741 GCA_014170235.1 Listronotus bonariensis | reverse complement strand
ATGAAACATTCCACAGCAAGAATGGACTACTTCAATAATGAATTATCTTTCTACATATAATCATAATAATGTCAAATTTATTCAATTTAAAATTGAGTATTAAATTTTGTGCAATACCATGCAGCAATACTAAAAATGTCCTGATTTAAATTTACCGCGGGTGCAGTTACTAATCCCGATGAATTGCCAATGTTATTACCTGCGCGGAACAAAAGTAACTTTTCATGGGCGAAAAATGTGTTTGTGCACTTGAGTACCACTCGTCCCCGAAGTTTGACGCGCAGGCTACAAACAGACTATGCGCAATATCTTGGCATTATCGGAAAGAATTTGTCGACGCCGTCTGGGTCCACCCTCAATTTGTTTACTGCGCGCGGTCGTAAAAATCCAAAAAAGGCCTCTTGCCACTGTGGATCTAAATGTGGGTTATCTACGGGTGCAGTTCGATCCTTTATATTGGTCGACATCGCAATGGCCGAGCAAAGAAAACGGAACTAGCAGGTGGAGATTATTCTCAATAGGCATGATGACAGCATTTAAAAATATTTGTTATTTTATATTTATCATATAAAATTAGATTAGAGTTTATAAAAAACGTGTTTAATTTAACAATGCAATAAGTTTATGTTTAATTTTTATAAAATAAATCTGCACAATACAAATCTCGCCATAAATCTTATTTAAAACACCAATCAGAAGGAACTATGACGTCACTTGATAAAGTGCCTTTAGATTACAAATTCAAGAGTGTTGTTCTTCCTAATCTTAGAGCAAACATTTTATTAGAAGTGGCGTTGCCGCTTTGCATGCTAACAGCTTTTGTGAAAGAGAAACGCACCCCTGTTTGTTGGTGACGTCACATCTATACAATCAGCGACGTCATGATAAAATGTATCTTTAAGCGGTTATTTAAAAGTTTAAATTAAAATCGTATTTTTTCCTACCAAACCATTGTTTTTTGCAATGATAATATATATTTTTGTGGAAATTGCACATTTTAAAAAACTGTCATAATGCCAATTGTTCTTTGATGGCACTGTGTTATCATAAATATAACCACACGTGAAATAAATCGTTGTTTATAAAATTAATTTTTTATAGTTGTCTTTTTCTGTTGAATTAAAAAAAACAAAATTCGCAAACCTAAAAATAAAGAAACCTTTTAACAAAATGTTTCCTGTGAGACAGGAGTACTTATTATATTTTTCTGTGTCTTCATTCTCTCAGTTCTGAGAAAAAGACATTTAAAAATTTTCTTTCAGAATTCAATACAAAGAGCCTTGCATAGTTAGGAAAATAATATACTATATACTTGCCGACTCCCAGTAAAACTCGATGCCGATTCACTGAATGATGCTTTTAGTACGATATCAAAGGTTAGATTATATCCTACCATCGAACAGCAAAACTTTTTGTATAAGATACTTTTGCTTTTCGTTGTATTCACCGTGAAAACGGTACGGCCAGTTTGAAAAGACCTATCGGTAGGCAAAACGGGACTCCGTGCTCTATAGAATTCGACATCTTGCTTTCTATCGTAGATTTTCACTCAAGAAGTCGATAATTGCACTTCTTGGTACTTTGTGTTACAATTTTTTTATCTTTTTGACATCCCACGAAGGCATATGCCTAAATACCAGAGTACCGTGAGTGTCGGGTTATTAGATGTTTAACCCATCGTTCCCCTTGTTCTGTCAACGTCCAAGCACTGAAACATGCAGTTATACATTTCACAGCACCTTTTAGACAACGCGGTAGTGCCACCACGGTCGTTATTTTTAAATAACTACTACCTAAATATGTCTCTCCCGCTGGAAATCGAACCGGCGACTTCTGGCTTCGGAGATCAAAGCTGTGTCCACTGCGCCACGGGGGAGACATAAACTAAATATCGGAAATGTTCGTAAAATGTCTATATTTCTACTAATACTTACACTGTTTAACTGTGCAAGATGAAAAGGACGCATATTCAGCTATTGCGAATGAGATTTACAGAATATCATTATTGAGCAATTGAGTTTTTAACACGGAAAAAAATCTTTTTTACTCTTGGAGTTGTACTCCTTGTCTTAGAGTCAATTTTGGACTATGGCATTAGCAGTTATTATGTCTATTGGATACCCTCCTTTTATAAAATTAAATTTTTCTGAAGATTAAATTAACCTTTTTTAAATAAATAGCAAATCAATGTTTTCTACTGTGAATAATTTAAACCAGTAAAGCAAAAATATGTGACCAATTTATCTAAACTAAATAATTCAAAATGTGATTCCATTTTATTAAAAACAAGAAAAATACCATAAATAGCAATCCCTTATCAGTAAAATCAGGTAATTTGATAACAATTCTTTTTATTACCATTAAAAAATATCCGATCAAGTATGAAAAAAAAACAAAACAGCTGATTTGGACACTTTTATTTAACCCGACTAAACCCTAGCTTTCACCCGGGTTAGCAAGATACAACCCGACTAAGGAAAGTTTTAAAACAAATAATCTTTTAACCGACAATAACAAAATATTACGAGCCCATTTAACTTTTTATGGTTTTTCCAAAACAGAAGAAATTAAATGTCGATATTAAAGGCTGAAATATCGATTCACTGAATTGATTCAGCACTACATATCGATAATAAAATTAATGTTTTTGGCCAGAAAATCGATATTAGATCGCCACCCCTAATTGCATAGTTAAGTAACTAAAATGTTACACCAATGTTGCAGAAAGTGTGTGCACAATATAACTAGGTTATTTAAATAAAACGTAAAATTTGAAAATGTCACTTGCTGAATTTTTATTGAGATATGGTTTGGTTACACTAATAAAATATTACAAAATATGTCCACAATGTTGCAAAAAGTATTGCCAAAATGCATCATTGATGTTGTTACAATGTAACATAAATTATCGACATCTTCTCAGATGTAACTGCAATGTTGTCACAATAAAACAAAAACTTGAATGTAGTAGCGCAATGTTGTGGGAAATGACATAATCTGTTACATATACATTACCCATATACATAAAACGGTTTAATCACCAAACATTGTACCAGTGTGAAGTAATAATAACGTTGCGGAAATAATTCCTTACTTAGCGGACACAGATTCCTTTTGCTAAAACAATAAGATTTAACTAAAGGGTGTCAAGGTAACAAAAAAATAATTTATTTCAATAATTTTTAATGTTTCAAATATTTTGACAAAATTCGGTATCTAGGGGTTTCTGGACATGGACTATTCAGATCTGATATTATTTTTTTATGCGTAAACTAGAGGGCACTAGTTAAACTGTTAAATTTTTCTAAAACGTCCCAACTTTTTATGCTTCTTTGTAGGTAGCGTCTAAATAAACCATTAAACTCCCCCATGCTTTTTTATAAAAAGGTGTACTTTGTAGAAATGGCTTTGAGCAACCGTTTTCAAGATTTAGTGCAACAAAAAAGTATATGAAAGAAAACATTAAAATTATTCGTTTATTATGTGGCAGTTTTAAATAAGGCTAATATGCTGTTTTTTAAGGCTTAACCCTTTATGAGCAAGGTAATAGGGGAGTTTAATGGTTTACTGAAATGGTACATACAGAGTAGCACAAAAAGTTGAGACGTTTTAGAAAAATTTAATTGACGTATGCCCATTTCTAAAAAGCCCTTGATACCGGGTTTAATTAAAATTCTAAACGTATTAAAATTATTAAAATAAATTAAAAATATTTTTTTACTTCAACACCCTGTATCTTTCTTAATTTTAACTTTTAAATATATGTGGGTATGCTTAAATATTGTTACTTTGGTACAAAGAATCTGTGGTTTTTCTGGGTACCAATAATTAGCGGACACACTGTATAACATGCCGACATAATCCCAAACCAAGTCTGGAATATTTTAATACGAAGACTGCGGTCATGGTTAAATCATCATCCAAATAAATAGTACAAAGAGATTTGGGTTTACTTTACTTTACCGACCCGTGCCCACTTCGTTGGACGTTAAGTATAAACAAATAAACAAAGTTACAAACTTTACCTCTTTATTATATAAGTATAGATATAAAAGAGAGCTTAAAGTCTTAAATTTTTTTTAATTAAAGATGTGGGACATGGGACCACATATACATATGTATACCAGATGCTGTCGACTTTGATAAAAACAAAACGGAATTCAAGAAAAATAGTGATTTGTTTTGGTTAGTTCTGGTTAGTTAGTTTCCCTCCCCTCTGCACCCAGAGAAAATATAAGTTTAAAAAGCGAATAATTTATTTTGATAAAATTAAATAAGGGTAAGAGCAACTTTTGGGTTTTTTGCAAAAAACCTTAAGATCTGGCACACACTTTTTATAAAAAAAACTGTGGGTCACAATATTTAAATCCAATAAAGAGGTAAACAATAAGAACTATAGTAAATCTTTAATAAACTATTGTTTAACCTGTTTTTTTTTATATATAAAAATCTCTGTAAAAATTAAAAAAATAATATACTACATATTTTAAATTGTTTATTTTTTTATTATTCGATAAACGAACCAAAAAAAAAGTCAAGAAACCGTCAAGACAAGAAGTGTTCCGTTTATTAATTTTTTTCAGACAAGACAAGAAATTGCACGTCAAGACAAGACTTCTTGTCTTGGACCTCCAGCTTTACCTAACCAGAACTACTTTACAACGCGTCGTAGATTATATTCGTTCAGTAAGCGCTTTGGGTCTTTAAACATACCTATATACTATATAACACATGCAGTGGCACAACCGCCGCCTAGCCGCTGGTTTTTGGGGAGCCTAAGCCCCAGGTTATACACTATACAGGTGTGGAAACCAACTTGCCGAACATAGGAATTAAAAGCATAGAAAATATTCTAGGTGGTATGCGAAGTGTTCGCATCGCTGTTCGACGAAAGGCGAAAGCGGTGAGCCCGGGAAGCCCCTGATTTCGTTTGTTGCAGCGGTGAATTGTAGGATAGTACATAGTAGAATGGTAGAAGGGATTCATAGTATTTATTGCCTATGAACGGTGCCGGTGGTTTGGTTTCCATGTCGGTAGAGTGTTTTTGTAAAAACCACTAATATAGTTTAAATGCTTAATATTATACTTACATATGTAAAAATTTTGTTAGGTTTTTATTTAAAAATTGTTTTTTTTATACTTGTAAAAATAAAAACATCGGGTAATTTCAAAATAAATTTATTATTAGAAAATATTTACAAAATATGTCATTTTATAATGACCTGACCGCTTAATACTGAAACATCTTAATGGTATAATAGGAAGTAGGAAAGAAATCTATTTAGATTATCTACCTAATATTACAATTTAACAATTTTAATAAATAGCTAATAAAACAAAGAAAAAAACATTATTCCTCATGGCCAACAAAAACAACTGGTTTTCCTGACTTAAGAACACTGCAAGCTTGAATTTAAACCTAGCCTATGTTTAAATTCAGATTGTCTGTACTCTTCGTCAGTTGGTCCTTGATAAATTTGTTGAGGCTGCTGTTGTTGAGGTTGTTGTTGGACCGATTGTCCATGAGCAGGTTGTTCATATTGTTGTGCTTGATACCTAAAAAAGAGAGTAGTGTTAATTTATTGTCATTCGCAAATAAAGGAAATATACCTAAATTTTTCTATAAAACTATTGGTTGTTTTTAGTCAGGTTTGGCAAAAATGTCGCTAAAAACAAAGGCATGTACAAAATCACACAAAAGCATCAGTTTAAACTGTATATAACAATAATATAATACAAACATTTTTTAAAAGTCGTCATAATAAAAAAATAGGGTGTCTTATCTAAAAACTTCTAAAGTCTGTGTTGTGTTAAACTAAAGCTTAGTGATCATACGCCCTGATTTTGACGGGACAGTCCCGCTTTTTGGTGGAATGTCCCGAGTCCCGCCGATTTTTAAAAATGTCCCGGTATCATGGTGAATATAAGAAATTGAAAAAGTACATTATGAACATCTGTGTACATACCCTGTTTGAGCGGTTATGAGAACCTTCTGTTTTGACTTATTATTAATAAAATATATACAAGGCGTCTCCTACCTTCGGAACGAAACTTAAGCGAGTGACTTCCCATATATTTTCTATAAACATATATCCGGACTTGCTTCCTTTCTGAGGAACAGGGCGTTAAAGTTTTAAATTTTTTTAAATTTAAATGAAATTTTGGGCACTTATTTTATGTGATAAGGCGCTTAAAAACCTGTCTAGAATAAGATTATTGGGCCCAGTGGCGTCTCAGTGGGCACCACATATAATGTTATTAAGAAAAAATACGCCACATTAAGCTTTTAAGTGTATTTAATTTTCTTTGTATCTGGCTTCGTTTAAAAAAAATAAAGCCACTTTAATGTCTTCTAAAAATGACCCATTGACAACATGGTATAAAAACAAAAATAAAGATTAGACAATTAATTGTCTTTAAATAAATGAGCAGTTGTGTATTTTATCGAGAACCGTCATTTTCTTTAGAATTTTGAATATTATTTATTATAGTTTATGTTAATTTTTAAAATGAGTAAGTAAGTAATTTTATGGACTGTAATATTCAACAATAACACTGACTGATAAATAAAATAATTTCATTTTTCGAAAACGAAGTTAATAGAAGAAAATACAGGAGACTAAGATTGGTGGGCACAACCAGCACCAAAGCTAAAAATTAATGATTAAAATTTTATTTAGGCCTCTTATTATAAGTAATTAATTCATTTTTAGTGATAATATGTTAAATAGTAAAACAAATAACGTTTTTAAGTAATTTTATAGACTGTAATATTCAACAATAACAAAAAAATTATTTGTATATTTAGCAATGGTGCGAGTTCTCCCATCAAAGCGGTCATCACCAGCCGCCGCCGCTAAAAAGTTATATTTTTAATTGCCTAATCCAAAAATATATATAAAAATTTTATAAAAGTCGAAGGCGTATTTTTCCCCAATAACATTGTTTGTGGTGCCCACTAAGACGCCACTGGTACCAATAATCTTAATTAAGGTAAAGCTTTATAAGGGCCTTATTACGTAAAATGAGTGTATATATACTTGGGATAATAAAAACGTACCGCCTTTTTTAAAAACTTTAATGCCCTGTATCTTAAAAATGAAGCTCAAAACATATGTTTATAGGAACTTTTTTCATAAAAATACTTAATAAATCACCCCTTAAGTTTTGTACTGTTAGGAAACACCTGTATAAGTATATTGTAATTCTCATTTCATCCTATTTTTATAGTTAGAACCATATTTATTTCATTCTGAAAGCGATGCCGCCAAGTACACAAAAAATGATAAAGCAAATAAACCCTTTTGTGAACAATGATATATTACAGCAAAAACATTCAACCCGACTACTACGCAACGCGTTACAGGTTTTATGGCAGGCCAGAGACGAAATAAGAGGATGTTTTTTAAGTACGAATTACGTGTTTTCGCAATATTTTATTTATTTATCTAAAAAATATGTAATCAGGCTCTGGTCAGAGACTATGTGCTTTTGAAAAGGTTTGTTTACTTTATCATAATTTGTGCACCTGGCGGCATCGCTTTCAGAAGGAAATAAATATGGTTCTAACCATACCGCTTTGTGGTTTAGTTAAACGTTTTGAAATTGTTTTAAATTTCTAATATATACAGTGTTTTCAAAATTGGTAGGGGATGTATTGATGATTTTTTTAACAATTTTTGGAATCTGTAAATATATTTTAAGGGAAACTTTTTAAGAGCAATACATTTCTGTATTTAGATTTTTATTTCGACATTTCGGTTTTGAGATACCATCATCAACTTTCGTTATTCTTATAGCGGCCATATTGTTTTTTTTGCACATTTTTAAAGAACGTTTTTTTTCCTGTAAAATGATGTATAACCCTTTATAGGTATTATACAGTTCTTTTTACATGACCCAAGTTTATTAACTCGGCCACTCTTTGTTCCAATACCTACATCTCTACTTTCAGGAGGATCAAAGTCGTGCACTTCATTTATTAAATAGCCGCACAGATTAAAATCCAGGAAGGTATATCTGTGAACCTCGCTGGCAATCTAACCGTAGCCTTATTAGAAATAATTCTGTCAACAAAATTTCCTGTCAAACATTTCTTGTATTATAAGCCAGACAGCCGTTTTAAATCATTCTGTGGCACTATCCTTTAAATTGCGGGAATAATTTGATTGGTAAACATTTCAACTTTGACCTGTTAGTGTATCTTTTCTAAACAACGAACCTATTAATCGATTACCTAAGAAATACACCTAAAATTATTGTTATCTAAGTTCAATTAACTTAGGTAATTATTAGCCTTTCCTGTACTCAAAATATATTAAATCCAAATCTATGTTGAAATCTGCGCTGGACTCGCAATTAGGATTTTCATTGGACCAATAATGATAATTAAGACGATTAAATATTTTACAATTTGTCACTCTAATTTTGTCTAACCACATTACTTTCATATTAAAATTTGCATTTTCTTGGCATTTATTTATTTACCTATTACAAAATTCTAATCTCCTTGAATAAGCGCTTTCCTGTAATCCTTAAACTATGCTACGTTAGTAAAGACGATATTTACTACTTTGCAACACTCGTTGTACAGTGGATTTTGGGATTTTTAAATATGTATTTCCCTATCAGCTTTCCTTGTTGACGAATGTGGATTTTCACTGAAGTACTGCTGAATATTAGCATCTCTATTTTTGTCCTCTTTTTCATACAATTTGGGTCACGGCTTTTCAAAACATAAGTAACTTATCAAATTTCTAATGGTCTATAAAATACAGGGTATCCGAGAATATGTGGGCAATCTCTCGAATTAATATAGAACACATGAAAATAATATGACAAGTTCCTATAAAAATTTTTTTTAATTTTTTTTAAAGCACCTCTTTACTGAGATATGTGCCCTTAAAAGAAGCCGCTAAAAATCGCTTTTTCTTGAATAAGTGTTGTAATACTTGGTATATTGAAATATTTTTAAAAATATAACAGATACTACTTAGGACTCCTTAAAAGGTGCCCTTTCAGAACATATGCAATTTTTGCTAAAATAAAATTGTATTTAATAATTTTGTATGTCAGTGTAACATGGGCTCCCTCTAAACTTCTGCATTCTCTAGCTTTAATTTTTGAAGATTTTGGAACCCTCTACAAATAAATAAAATAAATAAATAACGACTTTAATAAAGTTAAAAATTAAAATTAAAAAATAACATAGGTTCAACAAATTAAGGTATTTTCTAATATCCATCCTCTGCTAAGTAAAGGCAAAGTCTAGCACAGCTATTCATACTCAACCCCTGAACAGGAAAGGAAAGGAAAATAATAAATGGTACCATAAGAGATGGCAGATCGATTTTTATGCCCCCCCACCCAACAGCACGCGGCACAACATCATTTCATTCTTTCAGTTATTCAATCTGCAAAATTAATTTTTATTTCCTTGAAAATATTAAAAAAATTTTTTTGAAAAGCTATTTAGTGCTTATTGAAACAGTAGTAGCTAATGTTTTTAGACGTTCCTCCAACACAAAAACTTGTTTTGGTCAAAAACGCTTCATAAAGAAAAGCCGATTTCAAGCGGCGTCCTTTAAGGGCAAATATATAAGTAAAGAGGAGCTTTCGAATAAAAGTTTACAGGAACTTGTCAAATTATTTTCATGTGTTTTACTACCCTTTATTCATTAAAAATGTCTAACACTAACTAAAAATGTTTGCTAAATCTCTTAAAAAATCAGCAACTTGGAAAAATAAATTGTTGTCCGTAGGGCAATTTAATTGTCTTTGGGATATGCTAATATGGCTTATAGATTAACAAGTTAGTCTGTTGGTGGTAACTGCCTTTTAATCCTGGTGTTCTTTAAACAAACATGTGTACGGATAATATCCCTTTGTATCAATTTCCATATTTGGACAAAAATTGTTTAAAAATACATTTCGAATTTTAACATTTTAAATATCTGTCACCACCTTTAACGTAACATTGAAAATTTTGGATAATATTCCTTTGAATTTTAGCTCTCCATATGCTATCTTGTCTAATAAATAACACACTTGTGTAATTTAAATTTTAAATACACATAACTGCCAGGAAAAAAATTAAATAGGGTATTTTACTTAACGCAACATCCTGTTCATTTTTAATATTGTGACCATAGATCATTTATACGAGAATTTCAGGATTTAGATTTCTTGATTATAAATTGAATAAATAGTTTATAAGAATGGATTTTTTTAAGAGGGCCTTTTTGCGTTTCTTGATAAGTTAGCAGGTTGGGCTAGAACAATTTAGGATGGGCGCTCGCCCAACCCTGCCCACCCCTGGCGCCGCCACTGCCAAACCTAGAAGTGCACCGCACAACGAAAAAGTTTGGAAACCTATTGTATGAATAAATGATATTTAAATTTTTAGTGTAGTATCAAATATATGTTTTTGTGTACATGAAAAACAAAATTTCATGCAAAAGCCGATTGATCATGCCACCAGTAGACACATGCCACCTGCCTCACCCCTCGGGTCGGCCCTGTTTATACCTACAACCTTACCTTTGATGTGGTTGTTCTTCTTGAACATACTGAGGCTGTACTTGCTGTGTTGGTCTAGAAGTTTTTGTACTATCGGTTGCATGGTATTTGGCAACAGAAGACCTATATTTCTGATAAGCATCCTCGCTAGGTACTTCGGGTTGTTGTTCATACTTTTGCTCTACAGGCTCCTGATAATTTACTAACTTTGGCTCCGGAAGATATTTTATACCTGCACTGTATTTAGGCTGGGGTTGTGGCTGAGGTTGTAGTTGATACTTGGGTTGGGGTTGTGGTTGGTATTTAGGTTGTGATTGGTATTTAGGCTGCGGTTGATATTTAGGTTGTGGTTGGTATTGGGGTTGTGGCTGGTATTGAATAAGTTGTGGTTGTTCGTATTGAGAAGGATCAAATTGTTGGAATTTTGTTGCTACGCTTTCTTCCAGAGGTTGATATCTGATTTCTTGTTGGTATTCTGGCTGGTACGATTGGTATTTTGTTGATTTTGCGGGTTTGGCTATAAACAATAAATTAGGTTATTATAATTTAGCATAATTTTGAAACATTTATTTGTGTAGTAAATTTTATAATTAAATAGATCTTTACCATATTTTGCAGCAATACTGTATTGAATTTGCGGTTGATATACTTGAGCTTGTTCCTCCTCAGTTGCTAAAAGTTCTGGTTTTGAGTACTGAGGTATTCTGGCTTGATATTTGACTGATGGAGGCTGCTTAGCCTCATAAGCTTTGCTTTGTTGAATTTGTTGTTGTTGATATTGAAGACTAGTAAGGTAATCGATTTCATCGTCAAGAGATGAAGTTTTAGGTTTTACAAGTTTTCTTGGAACTGGCTTCTTTTGTATATTTTGGGAGACATAGATAGATGACTTCGAGGCTTGTTGTTGTTGCTTTAGCAACTGATCTGCTCTTTGCTGCTCGTACACCGCATTTTGCTGGGCTATTAGTGCATTTTGGTAGGCTAATATGTTCTGAGGTACTGCTGTCTCTTTTGGCGATTCAGGAGCCGCATATGTTTGATGTTGGATAAAGGGTTGTCTGAAAGTGTAAAGATAAAATTTTAATATACAGGGTGTGTCCAAAAGGTCTGTACACAATGCTACCACAAATTCGGCAAAAAACTGCAGGTGGCTCCTTCTACACTTAACAGCACAAATACGATAGCTTTTGATTCATACATTAAAAAAACCCTTATATCGAATTTTGTAAAAAAATCCATTATTATATAAAATATTTAAAAATAAGTAAAATAAAATAAAAACTTTATATATAACTAATATAAATTGTGTTAGATCTTGGTCAGATCGGTGTATTTTAGCCCAAGGAGTCTATGGTAGCATTTTGTACAGACCTTTTAGAGACACCCTGTATAATATAATAATATAGGTTTTTAAAATACATATTTAGTGAATCAAATTAAGTAAGATTCAACATTCTAACGTTTTAAAATATCATGTGTACTAGTTGCTGAGATATGACTACATTATATTTTTCGTAAAAAGTACAGAAACGTTTAAATATCTCTAAAACTGCTTGTGCTATTTTTACAAAATTCAGTATTTAGAAGTTTTTCAGCAAGTAGATCGCTGCCAAACTTCTTAGTTTGCTCTTTACTTTATTTGTGGTTATTTTCAATTGCATTTCGATTTCTTCTGATTGCAATAAATTAGGCACGTTAAATTTAGTAAAGTAACATTATAAAATTTAATTAATACCAGTTGCGAAGATGTACCAATACTGCATTTCAATAAAATTTGGCAGCAGTGCTGAGCACGCCAAAAAAACCACCACATACCGAATTTTGTAAACACTGTTTTAGCGATTTTAAAGTTATTTAGGAGTAAAGATAAGTATTTTGCTGTAAATGTAGTATTCCGTATCTTAGCAACTGGTACGAATAGTATTTTAAAATTTTAAGGTCTTATTAACTTTATCCCACCCAATTTACTGCAATGAAAATAAATGGGGCATTTTATAAAAAAAAGCGCATGTACCATAAAACTGGAAAATCTGGTAAGATTGTCGATATCACTGTTCAATTCCACTTGCCCAAAACCTCCCAGATAAATAAATAGGTGGGTACATAAATCTTTACTCAAAAATAAAAAAAAATACACTTTTAAAAAGAAGTTTGTGCCATACAGTCGCATACGTTGATCTACCACTTAATCTAACATCATTGGTGAATGCAGCTTTAGCGGTTTAAAAGATATTTAAGAGTTGCGGTACTTTTAACTAATCATAAATAAACAATTTGTAATAATTATCATTGGACTCATTGATCATTAATGGTTTAATCCCATTAATGGTTTTTGTGGATATACCGTCCCTATCGATGCTTCGTCATTCGTATATATATCGAATCAGCTATTTAAAAGGTATATCTGCCAGTTATGCAATAACAAAACAAGTACTATGAGTCACCCAATCCGAAATGTTTACATGCTGGTATTCGTGTTAGACTATCTCTTTTCCATGCATTGCCTATTTACATAATTGACTGGCTGATTTTGTATGTCACAATTGAGGCAATATTTTCCTGAGACTACATGCGCTTCTGTGTAATTTAGACTGAATAAAATATCCACAGTGACCTCAAGTTAGTATAAAAATTTATTTTAAAAAATAGCAAAAAGTTTTTGTACACCTGTGTTATATATTGTTCATTACGTGCACCGGGCGCGCTTTCAAAAAAAATGTAAGTAAAAATGTAATAAGCGTATAAGTCAATTTTACTTAATATACATATGTGAATCTAATAAAATGTATATCCCGTATGGTTGTTGTAAATCCTAAAATAGTTTTAATCTAAGTAAGCCAATACTGCAATATAAATTAAAACAACAATTTTTAAAATGCGTTGGCGTATTTCTCGACCCGTTCACTTTTACTTTCATACAAATGTTTGTATTAACATTAAAGTATCATACTTGTGCAAAACCATAACGTCCACTTTCATTTCGCGCGATTTTTAAAATCGGAAAACAAAAACGACAAGGACTGCCATGTTAAATAATAACAATACTTTTTTATCATTTAAGTCTGCTTCATACTGATCAATAAACAAAAGCCGTTTGGGCATGTATAGTGTAGGGTGGTTTAATAAAAAAAATGTTTTATATACCCTTAAAGCCAGAAATATTATATAACTTGGTAAATCCTAAATAGAGGGTGATTTTTAACCTATATGCATGAACTTGAGAAAAAATTGCTGATAACAAACAATAAATATAATGGAAAAAAGTTAGTAAAAATATTTTAAGTTAGAAAATAAATTATTTTAAAAAAGCTCTTTATTATAAGAACAAATAATGGCTAATGATAGAAAACAAGGTATTTCACGTTTTTTTTTAATTTAAAATAATTGATTATCTCTCTAAGGAGAAATAGTTTACTAACTTTTTTAATTTCTTGTTATTGTTTGTCCTTGGCAATAATTAGGGAGGTCCGGGAAGCCCCGTCCAGCCAAGCAAATTGGAATATTGTGAAGTATCAGTAACATATACGTAGGTCTCTATTAAAAACGGCGTTGATTGTTTAAATCTATTGTTTATATTAAGGTATGCTTAATTTTTGGATTAGTGGACGTTTTTCAGTAAAAAACTTTACGTTTTTAGGACCCTAAATGCTCGTTAGGTTGGATAATGCCGCCCACCTAAGGTGGACAAGGCCACCCACCGATAAAGAAAATTTTACCATAAAATAAAACATTTTTAAATACCTTAAACCATATAACCTAATATCTAATATTTCTCATAAGTCTTAGACATGCAGATTTTTCTAAATAATAAAATTATGGGCATAAGACTAAAACATAAAACGCAACATAAAAATATATATTATCATTTTTTTATAAAACTATTACAAATAAATTACATTGTTGTTATTTTTAACAACATTTTAAGTACAGGGTGTCCCTGTGCTTAAAATATTTTAAACCAAAATTTTATTAAACAAAATGGCCGATTTTCCGATATAGGGCAACTTTAATTCAGTCTTTTTCCTTCAAAATAAAGTAACATAAAGTTATAGTTATTTCAAAAAATAATGAATTTATTGGTCTCTAAAAATTGACTGCATGGCATGTAAGAGTATTATTTGAAAATTAAAATTTGCTACATACAAGGTTACAGAAAAAATACTGGAATAAAGCAATATACGTTATTCACGAAATAATAGTTGCAGTAGGTAAAGCTAGATTACTTTTTTATATACTTTTGTTGATATTGTAAATATCCTAATTCTTTGTTGCCGTATTTTTTGCTGTAACCTTGTATGTAGCAAATGGTTATTGTCAAATAATACTTTTAATTACCATGCAGTCAATTTTTTAAAAATCAATAATTCCATTACTTTTTATAGTAACCCCAGAATGTTACATTTTTTAAACGGAAATGATTACATTGTAAGATGGTCAAAAAATATTTTTGGGTTAACGGAATGTCACAACCAAATGACGACGATATAATAAAAAACCTTAAAAAAATTTACGGCTTTTTGCAAGAATCCCATCTTGATACCTTTATTTGTTTTAAAGTTATACGCGGTCAAAATGGGTCAAAATATAGTCAGACACCCTGTATCCACACAGCTAAATGGCAAATATATATTTTGCCACCTTGGCTAACCAGAGCAATTTTCTCTGGGTGGTCTTACCCGATAACGCATATTTTCTTTAAAATGGAATTTTTGTTTAAAAGCCTTATAAAACATAATATTTTATTATTACATGCAAATTAATACTTATGTATGTATCGTAGAAATGTTTTAATTTTCGCAGAAGAGAAATACATCAACCTGCAACCAGCAGCGGGACTCCGTGCTCTATAAAATTCTACACCTGGCTTTTTATCGTAGATTTCTAGCCGAGAAGTCGATAATTGCACTTTTTGGTACTCTGTGTCACAATAGATTAAACATCGGAAATGTTCGGAAAATGTCCATATGTGTACTAATACTTCTCTGTTGCGCAACTGCGCAAGATCAAAAAGGACGCACATGCAGCTATTGCGAATTAGATTAACGGAATATCATTATTAAGGAATTGCGTTTTTAATTACTGTTTTTACCACGGAACAAAAAGGGTTAGGTTTTTAGTCGATTTTTATTTAATTTTATTCTTTTACTCTTGGAGTCAATTTTGCACTATGGCATTAGCAGTTATTATGTCTATCGGATACTCCGTTCTTTTATAAAATTAAATTTTTATGAAGATTAACTTAACCTTTTTGTCAAATAAATAGCTGTTAATGTTCCTCACTTTAAATAATTTAAATCAGTAAAGCAAAAATATGTGACCAATTTATCTAAACTAAAAAATTCAATAACAAATTAGTTTTATACAATTGTGAATCTTTGCAAAAATCAAGTCACATTGGTTGGACAGTAAACACATGGCTAGAACTAAAATTATATTTTTCTATCATTGTAACAAACAATAATAAATATTTGCATTCTAATAACACAAAAACAACCAAATTAATATATAATTCAAAGCAAACTAACGAACACGTAAATTTATTTTAGGGTTAAGTACGACTTTTTTAAAATTTTGGTAGAATTCGACACGTTCCGAGACCTCGCTTATGGGCGACCAATTTGATCGACTTCAAGCGTGTTTTCTTGAACACAAAGTGCGAGTGAGGTAGAATGAAGTCGATTTGTAGAATACTACAGTACACGGAGTCCCGCTGCAGAACGTTTTTCGACTACTTAAGGATTAAAAGCGGTCTCGCGGTGCGCAAATTGGCTAAAACCGCATTATAGCTTTATTGTTTTTAATGACCGATATATATCGGACCGATTAGAGGTTACGTTTAAAAAGGATGACGGTGAACAGTGTTGCCCGCTGGGCGAGGCTTCCAGGCCTTTCCCTATAATTAAGAGTGTAAATCCCACGGTAATTTCAGAAACAAAGTTTATTTAAACCAATGGCCTAACTATCTTACTGTTTAAAATACAAGGTCAAAAATAACAATTTTCTTCAATTATGTTAAAGTTTAGAAAGTATGTTATATCTGTACCACTCCAAATATTTTATTGAAATAGGATACAGAGCCATTATGCCTTAAATAGGTATTTTTGATGCACAACAATTTGTTTGTCTTTTAATGGCGTTTTAGTGGGATTTGACCTGGTTTTATGGTAAATAAAATTATTTGATTTGTTTCAATTCAAGCATTTCTGGTTTTAAAAGATTTAAGTACATATGTATATAAAATCCGTATTATTATAGGTAAACAGAAACCAGCATTGGTAAGGTGGAATCCAAGTAAATTCCCTACCAGCAGTCGTTCCGTCGTTCTGCGTTTTACTAAATTATTGGGTATGTTTAGCCTGTTTACAGTTACGTATTTTCACACTGGAGGGAGCCGGGCGACGAACCGACGCTATCGAAGTATATTGAGTCTTATCAGACCTTTCACACGTTAAAAATCCGGAAAGTCCGCAAACTCATAGGCTCCATATAATGTTTTATTACTCTCTCCGGCGAATCCGGTTTAGTGTAAAACGAGGGTTAGACGTTAAAAAAATTAAATTGGTTCTAAACCAAGCGCACTACGCGGCGCTGCGCTTTTCGGTAAAAGGGCGCAGTTTCAAGTCTAAAATCGGCTTTACATTAACTGTCTGTTAAAACTAAGAAATTGACAGCCTATTCTGTACTCATATGGTAAAATCTATAAAGAGTTGGTGAAACTCTTGAAATACAAATTGATTTTTGTTAATTGCATAAAACCACAGTCTGTTCATTCTTTTTTGTCGTTCTTCTTCTCCTTTATTATCATCACCATTACATACCATAACCGCCACCACAAATATGTCTTCGTCATCTAAACTTGAATCTATGTTCGCGAGTAAATTAAATTTACAACGCTGCAAGAAAATAAATGCAAGTAAATGCAGAAGAAATGTACGATGACAAGTTCATTGACGGTTTGTGCAGGTGCGTAACGTGCATGACTGTGCTGGTAAAATAGACGCGAATCTTTAGGTTTTTTGTTGTTGCAATGTTATCATTACTTCAAGAAAGGAAAACTATTATTCACAGCCAACGTGGGTAATGATGCATATACAACATAAACTATAAACATACTCATTTATTTAACCATTTCTATAACCTAGTAACATTAAATCAGGTAAAATTAATGTTATTTAACCAAATTTAATGAACCTTATCGTCTTTTAAACGTTACGTTATAGTTACAATTTTTACGCATGTAATACCAACCAAATTAAGGTAATAGAATATTAAAACTACGACTGATCGTTCCTGTTTGATGGAAAGTATGGGTTTATATTTAATTTAAAAGTAAAAAATTTACAGCTTAAATTTTCAAAGTAATAGTTTGGTGTGTAGTTCAATGTTATTAGCAAAGATGGGTGGGTAAATGCTCGGTATTTTAAATCTTATTCAGAATACATTGAGGTGGAGTTAAAATATTATTTAAATACATCTGTGTGTTTGGTATTCGGTATTTGGCTGAATACTTTTTTGGTCAGTATTCGAGATTTTGTATTCAGAATACTGGTTTTAAAATCTGAATAGCAGTTTCGAATATCGGAATTTGAAGTATTCGAACACGGACGTTGTCAGTATTGGAATACCAAAATGGCGAATATCAGTATTCCGTGTCCAAAATCGTAAAAATATTAGCCAAGGACAAAAAACTTTTTCATCAAAAATTTCTACTTCTCATTGGTAGCACCTGATAGTTGGATTGGAAGTACAGAAAATATTTATTGGGTTTATTTCTTAGGGTATTTAACTTTAAATTCCCCTTGTAAAAAAATATTTATTTATTGGCCACTTAATTGTACATAGGCTTCCGTTTTTATCGTGTTTAGATAGTAATTTCTTCTGTTTACAAGAAATATGTAAATAAAGCTGTAGAATTTAGTAAAATAGGTGCAAAATAAATTATAATATAATTTTAATAAAAACCTGTACACATAAAGGGCGCCCAAGTTTTAAAATACACCATTCATAAACTTTAATATATTTAAATAACATTTACATGCAAAACAGTCTGTTATATTTTAATACATCTAATTAAATGATACATTAACATTGAAACTTGTTTATTACTTTGCTCTAGTTATTTAACAGCAATTTTGCAGCAATATTATGAATCGCTCTTTACCAAAAGGAATTCTTTTTTATATAAATTTTCTAAATATTTTTTTGTAATAGTTTTCTTTTTATTTCTTAGATAATTAAGACATTTAAATAAAACACACACTCTTTGTTATAATTAATTAATACAATATTATTCCTAGTATGCATAATATAATTTTTACGGTCAATAAAAAAATATGTATTTTTATTCTTTATTATGAAGATGGTGTACTCCATTTTAGTACCCCACATGAAGTTTTAAAAAAGTATAGTTTTTAAATATTTTGACGTTTTTTTACACTTAAATTAGTGTTTTTTTTCAGTACCTTCTATAATTTATCCTAATATGAGTTTTTACAATGTAAGAATAAAGGGAACATCAACTTAATTAAAATAATTAGTTACCATAAATTTCTACGTATGCACCTATTTTTTTTTTTTTAATTAGTAATATTAAATGCAAATATCTTAGTAAATCACCTTAGCATCTTATTTTATGACCCTGTATAATTAAGACTTGGCCATACAGGAAGTAAATTAAGTTAAATCCAGATATCTCAAAAACGACTTTTTAAATTAACTTTTATCACGTTCTCTTTTAAGTAAAAGATGTTGAAAAATAGGAATCTTGATCTAAAAATTAAATACAGGGTGGATCTAAAAGTGATTTCGCTTTAAATGTGTATAAGATAAGGTAGAGGGATAAGGTAGCACCCTCTAGAGTTTACAATAAGATGTAGAGTTGATTCTAATTTTTACACAGCAGTATTGTAAGAATATACCAATTAATAACAAAAATATATATAAAAAAACCAAAACCGAATTAAATTTTTAATACTTTGTATATTTAAAAGTAGCGGGTTAGATCGTTATACTTTAGCCTTTGGCTTTGGTGGTAGAATAATTTTCGCACCTTTTAGAGACATCCTGTTTATTGCCTTTTTGTTGATTGGTTGCGTTAATTGGTTTCTAATTTTTATATTGTTTCCAATCTTATCGCCTTGATTGTAAATGTTATAAAGGCTGTAACTGACAAACTAGCAAAGTTTATTTAATCACTTATTTAATAAATTTAATTCCATGCTAAAAAAAAGTTTAAGCAAGAGTCTAGAGTTTTAACCAATCTTTCGGATATTTAAAGGACCACAATAACACACTTCTTTCTGTTTTTTACAAAATATATTGTTTATTTTGAAACAAAATACTAAATAAATCCAATATAACCATCCTCGTATTTTCTAATATTCCGATACTGCTTAACGAGTAAGGTTTTTGTTTCCTCATTTTGCATATCGTGATTCAATAACTCTGGTCGAATATTTTCACTGATTATAAAACAAATTACTACCGTAACATTTTAATTTATTGCAGCGTATATAATGCAACATCCTCATTTTATTTAATGTATATGTCGCAGGCAAATAGTTGTTTTAGGCAACTGGCTTCTGCCTAGGCAAATGCCTTCTGCCTGGGCAAATGGTGTATTTTCATTTTCAAATGCTATATACCTAGTCAAATAGCATTTGATTCTAATTGCCCAAGCAATTTTTAGGCAAATAGAAATAGAGATATTTGCATAAACAGACGATCATGTCAGAAGTAGTTAGTGAAGTCAATTATAAAGTTAAAGTTGTAGTTAAGTCCGTACGGGCTACCCCTAGTGGGGGTATGCCCGTACTAAATTTAGTTAGTCAAATAAGTTAAATTAGTTTTTGAAAAATGCAAAGTTAGTTTTGATGGTCCACCGGTCTCATTGTCCCAAGAAGATAGTTCCATATGGTACATTTGTCCAAGTGACGTAAAGTGGCCCCCATGTATATTTCAAAAATTTACGTCACAATATTCATTTAGCTTTGTAGATGTTTATTTAAGTAAAATCTTCATGTCAGAAACATATATCCACAGCCACATTAGCTGTAAAAATTATTGGATCTCTCTTACGAATCTGAAGATGTAGGGGATCTATCCTCGTTTTAATGTATTTCCACGGCTTCTGCTACGACGAATAAGCCAACAAAAATATTAATTAGCAGCTTTCAGTAAGGTAGCACGTAGTGCCACTCTTTTGCATCCCTTTACATTCTATCTAAAGAAGATCCACTTTGATCGTTTCTTTATCTCTAGAGTATTTAGACTGTGGTACCAGCTGCCTGCATTGGTTCTTCAAATCTTATAGCATATCTTCCTACTTTACTTTAATAAAGCCACGGTATGTAACGTCATTGCAGGCACGCGTGCTATTATTCACAACCTATTCACACTTAAAATAAACCAGCAATAAACAAGAAATGAAAAAATGCGACAATAGGAACTCATTACTTTAAATTTCGCAGCTTTCTTTTTATATAATGTAGTCTTAGATTGGCACTGCAAAGGACATTTAAACGTATTATACAGAACGTATACTTGTATGGGTATTGACGCATACAAAATAAATAAAAAATTTTAAATTTATTTCTTAATTAATCTATTATTTTAAACACGCGACCTTGGATTTAAAATGCAATAAATGGCATTTAAATATATTTTAAATATATTCAAGTTGTGAACTAAATCTACAATTTAGAAGTTAGTAAGTTTTTATTTCAACGCTTGGCAAGTCAAAGTTAATTAAAACAAACTAAAAGTCGATTTGATTAGCAAATCGTGAATTAACTTATTCCAAATTGCACTAGACAAAAATACATATATGTATGTAAATTGCCTTTAAAGTTTTCTAGCTTTTATGTCTTTAGGTTACCTAAATACCAAAATACCGGTAATGGTATTAACACATAGAATAATTTTTGTTTTATAACATCGTTAAAAAGGTATCCGTTTCTCACAAGTCTAAAAGTGTAAGCCAGATACTGTAGCCAAACTAGCTTAAAAATACCGTTAAGTAATAATTTCCTACTTTTGCTGATAATAGTACTCTTTCAGTTGCGACGCCAGCTTTTTGATATAGTTGTGGCCAAGAAGGGGCCAGACATTTTAAGGGGTGAGGGGGCCTATAGATTTGTATATACGTATTGTATACGCTTTTGGGCATTATTAAAAATGCGCAGTTAATCACGTTGTTCGTAACATACAAATCGTAAAAAATTACCTTCTATATACATAGGAATCCCGTTTTTTAAATAAAGAAATAGCTATCACACAATACAAAAATCTTGATAATATAATAACAACATGAAAAATACTAAAATATGAGACTAAATAAAACTAAATATAAAAATTTAAAAATTACTTGTAGATTCAACAAGATTTTCCTGATACTATCAGTAGAAGTAGAAACCAGCAGTGTAAAACCAATTTTACTAAGGGTAAGCTTATTATTAATATTAAAATAATATTTTTTGCAAAACCAAAGACAATTGTAGTTTCACTATAGACACCTAGAACAATGCTAAATTTAAATTTTTGGTCATCAGCTTGGACGCTCACTTCGTGGAATTTATGAAGCGGGTATCCATCGAGTACACACGTAAACAGTACGTATATTTGCCGCTTCATAAATTCAGCCAAGCCAGCGTCCAAACTGATGACCAAAAATTTAGCATTGTTCTGGGAGTCTATAGTAAAAGTAAAGTCAATTATCTTTGGCAAAACCCTATACAAATCGTTACATAACGTTTCTTAGTCCCACTTGTATCTAAAAAGTTGGTAGTTAAAGGCTAACTTTAGTAAATATTTTAAAAATTCTCGCCTCCTGGTTGTAAAGTACTTAATATAATAAAAGTTAGCCCTGTTGTCGGTAGATCTTTTTAATTGGCCCAGTTATTGATCAAGTGTTGTAAAGAAATATAAAAAAATAAATATTTTAAATTGTTTGTCGATTATCTTTAGCTTACAGTCCATGAAAAAAATAAATCAAGCTAAAACCAATCACATTCTCTTTTTATACATATTTTTATTAGTGACGATATTAGCCTTCTTGCTGAGTTTCCCAATTTTTAAATTATTTTTACGAGAATTGCTGGCTTCCTTCATATGTGAAAATTAATTTCTAGCTTTACCATTATAATATTTGTTTTTTATAATCTAAGGCACTCCGCACATGGGTCATTGAAACAGCGACGAGACCGAGATTCGACAAGCTTTTGACATTATGTACGCGTATATTCATTTTTGAAGTAACGACAACCATACAGAGACGAGCATAAGTTTAATGGTCAACTTTTACTATATTCTCAGTCAATGAAATTACGTGTTAATCGGAGAACGCCGACGTTCCCCGAACCCGACCGCGACAGGGCAAAAACTACCCCTTTGGATTATGCCACCGGGTCAAAGAGTGCCATAATAGAGCCCTCTAACCTCTAAGACAAGTACGAAAAAGCCTGAATCCTAACAAACATTATTTTACAGACTAAAAATAAAATATTTTTTTACCTGGAAGGTTAACTTCTTTTGCAATTTCATTCCAAGCTCTTTCTGTCTAATCTTTTCGCAACTATACTTTTAAAATAGAATTATAAAGAAAAGGCCGTTTTTAACTTTCTCCACTAATCTAATATTAAATGAATCCATGTTTGGTCCAAAAATTTCTAACCATAACGCTTATTTTTTCGTGTAACAATCACAACATTAAACACACACAAAATACAAAACTGTTCTGTATTTCATTTATTTGCTATAGAAGGCAAATTCCTGAGATATGCATACGGCTGTAAAAATCAAGTTCGCGTCGGTGTTTTACCGACCCATATGCAGAGTCTCTTAATTGTAAATAATCTGATGACTTAGATTGAACCTTAGTAAAATAAAGTCTATTAATTAACCTATTTTGAATTAGGGCACTAAAAATCTTCTCAAGTTTTTGTTTTTCGGAAAAAAGTCTAACAGTTCTTAACAATTAAATATTTCTGAACGTTGCTTAATTAACGATAATATTAGGCACAATTATAATCAAATTATATATCATGGTCGTCAAGTCGTTTTAAGTCTTTCTTCTCAGTTCTTAGGTTGCCAAAAGTTCGTATTCATTGCTGCAACTAGTTAAAGATTACAAAGAATCTAATGTTAAAGCATTTTTATTCAAACCACCCTAGCCTGTAAAAAGACATTTAACCACAGAAGTCTAAAGGTCAAAGCACACTACGCGCACAGGTCTTAATATGCTCATGTTCCGGTCAAATCTTTTACATGCTATTTAAATATCAGTCCTGGTCATTTGTTTCAAAATCATGTGACCTGAGCGCCTTGTGTGCTTTGACCTTAAGGCCTTAACAGCTGCAGTCAAAAGAGCAGAACAACTGGTACTCTATGATTACCACATCAATAAGCCGCAAAATGAATTGGTTTTAAAACAAAAAAATAGAAAGGCTTGCTCTTTTTTGAACCCCGCTAAGTCTAAGTTTTAAGACCAAAGAAATCCTACTAGCCTGCCAAGATGGGGCTATAAACATCTTGGTATACCCAAGTCAATTTTTCAACAAACCTGACATTACTTCTCCAACTCCTTCAACAGCAACCTAAAGCCCCTGTGCATTGATTGCTTGTCTAATATAGGCTGCCACAAAAAAATCGAAAGGCGTTGTGTGCTATAAGAGTGTAGTGCAAAAATTGTGTTAAATATGTTTATTATTGACGTTCTAAGTATAATAGTTGTCATATTTTCTGTTATAAAAATCAATGAGTCCTAAAGTTTTGTAAGTGAATAATACTAGCTAACCACAGTAACCAAATACAGTGTCGGATTAAGTTTGAAGCCGTAAAGCGACCGCTTCAGCGCTGGGGAAAAGGTGGGCGCAAAAATAGGGTGCAAGAAAGCTGTAAGTACTATTATGGAATCTTATAGAAGGGCGCAACTTGAAGAAAAGGCGAGGACCTTTGTTTTTTTTTTTCATAGGGACAATTTTTTATTTTTTTGTGGATGACGAAGCGTAAGAAGCGCATAATAACGTGAAAAGGGGGTGTAAGACGTGGTTTGTCCAAAGATAAAGGAAAAACACGCGAAATAACTAGAAAAGGGCAACTTTTTGAGGGTAAGGACCTCTTTTTGCTCTTCAACTTTTTCAAGCAAAAAAAAATTGTGTTTTTGTTTTTAAATATCAAGGGGGCGCAAAATTGATAGTTCGCTTCACTTCAAAAAAGTTTCGTCCGGCACTGACCAAATCTGAATCTTGACTACATTACGGTAGTATTGAAAATGTGGTAAATCTTAATAACATTTTTAATGGTAAATAATTTGGTTTCTATTATTTTACAAAATGACTGTAGCAATAATTGACAGAGCTCATTGATAATACTAGCAACAGTAACTACCGATTTAGCGGACGTTCACATTATTGCAGATATCAGCTATTAGTTGTTTTATAAATTCAACAAAAATTGGCGGCGCTGTGCCTTTTTCAAAATGCTGAGTATTGAGAAATGTGGAACGTAAAATTTAAGATTTTTTGATTGCCTGATAGTCATTCAGCTGGAATCTGCAATGGTTAGTTCTGGTTAGTATATAATATACAATCAATATCCGACCGCGGTCGCTCTGGCGTGTCTCGTGTTGGTGATTTTTACTGCAAAATTGTAGCATTGATTCGCAGAAAGCATAGCACATTTCTCCACATTTGGAAAGTATTACGTCTTACAATTATGGTTTATCACTCTGTACGGTAACATGTTCTGCTACAAAAGTATTAAATACTACTGCACATTATTTGCTACAAAAACGGAGCGATTTACCGTGTAGGTTACAATTGCATTATTATTTACCAGATTTTTTTCCGTGCAGTGCTTAATTTCACTGTCATTACGATGCGCTGCTCCAGACCTCAGGCGATATTGAGGTAGTGGTAAAAAATGACAATAATCGCATATATTGGATTTTTGCATTAAATTCGACATCGTTCTTCTTGACAAAACAAATAAAGGTAATTGAGTTCTTTGCACCAGTAGAAATATAAAGATCTGGAGAAACAGGCCAAATTGACAAACCTCGAAGACTTTCTTCGATGTATGCTGGGGAATGGGTTATCCTGATCGTTTGCATTTTAGGATGAGTGCAGAATAGGGGAGTCGCATGCCAAAACACACCCGAAAAACGGGTAACAAATCCGTTTTTTTCAACTAAGCGTATCCTAAATGTGGTCTTTCACAGGGATGACCTAACTAACGAACTTTAAACTAAAAATAGTTTGTATAAATTAATGCATCTTTTGAAAACACTTTAACATTTGAAGGGAGAATAGATTTATACGTAAACATAAAAAAATTCGTAGTATCAGACCTTACGATCAGGTAACAAATCAAGTAAATGATGCGTAACTAACATATCTTAATTACTATCTTCGACATCATGAAAATTTATTAAACCATATTGAACATTTTGCTGTCTGGTAATGTTCTTTATTGTTTAAGTTACGCCGTGCTGACGTTATCTTGATCATAATTTAATAAAAGTACGGCGTTAAAGGTTGTCAAATAGTTACCAAGTATTACTAAAGGTATTACTTTTTAACATTGCTATTTTGCATTTTAAAAAGTAAAAAAATATTTTACATAATTTTTAGAATCTAGCAAGTATTTATGAATTTACTGAATGGTACACGTACACTATATAAAAGTAAAATAGGTACATTTAAAATAAAATTAGCCTGAACCTAGTTTACCTGGGTTAGTCTACAAGACTGCAAATCTAACCAAAAGTAAGATACTGCAGGTGTCGTAGGTAAATAAAAGGAATAGTTTAATGATACAAGTCTTAAAAAGTTGAAAGACAAATAGAATTTTTATAGACAATGGTTTCCACTATTTAGACACTCCGGGAATAAGGAAACATACAAAGCAATTAATTTGAAGCCTAAAAGGGAAGTGTCACTTTAATGCTCCTCTGTTGGGAATTACTGAAATAATGCTGTCCAAGTCATGAAAGCAAAAGTCCCTAAAATACTCATAAAAAAAAACACAAGCCTGAGAATACTCGTGAGCTAGAAAATAAAGCTTAAGGTTGTTGTGAAAAAGGCGATTTCCTCTACATAAAAGCAATATTTTTGCTGGGTCCGATTTATGATACATACAGGGTGGCGCACCCACCAAATCTCAGTTTCTGTTACAATAACGGTATTATACTTTAAAAACGTATTTTCATGGACATATGCAAGCACTTTGGTAGCAAATTTTAAAATTATAGAGAATTATATAGGATGTTATAAAAAAATAATATCAAACTTATGTTTTTTTTAAACAAAACACTATGTAAGTTACCCGTTTTAAAATTGTAGAATTCCAATAAACTTAACTATCATTAGCGATTCCTTTACCAAAATTGTAAAGTTTTAAAGATATTTATTATTTTTAAAAAATCATGACAAAACTTAATTTTAATATAACCTACTTTACTTACGGTGGACTTTGTATATTATGCTAAATTGTTTAAAGATAAACTGTGACTGTGTTTACAGAATGTTGGGAAACTATGTTTTAGTGCAAATTAAATGGAAAACAATTTTTATTTGTTTATTTTTAGATTGAGGAAATAAAAATAAGGTAACTTTTTAGCAATTCCTATACTTACCAAAAAAGTCACGTTTTTGAGATATTTCAGATTTTTTAAATAATGCATTTTCCGATATCGAGCAACTTTGTTATTTGAAATGAATTTCTCTGTATACAGGGTGTCCGAAATTGTAAGGTCGTAAAATATGGGGTGATAAAATGAGCTAAAATAATGTTAGTACATATAAAAAAAAGCTCTATCGCGCTTCAAAGTTAAAATAATAATAAACATATTTCCATTATTACTTTTAAGGTATTACTGCAGTACCAATGATATTTGGGTAGCTAAATAACCTCATATTTACATTTTTTGCATAGGCTGTTTAGTAAGTCGGGATTATACAGGGTAAGTCATTTTTTTAAATTTTATGTAGTATGCATTTTTGACAGAGCATTTTGCTTTGACCCTTTAATTCTTTCATCTTTTTTCTACAAAAAATAACTTATTTGAATCGATATCTTGTACCGTTTTTCATAAAATCGCATTATAAATACAGATATTCCAGCCATGTTGTATGTAATACAAAAATTTATTTATTTGAGCAAATTTATAAAAAAAATTAAGTCACTTAAACTTTATAACAGAGATTAATTTTTTTTCTTTTAAGTACATACAAAATGCTAGTATGTCTGCATTTAAAATGCGATTTTATAAAAGACGCTGTTTACCAAAGAAAAGAAGCGTTAGTATAAGGTTATTTAGTTACCCAAATATCATTGGTACTAAGGTAATAGTTAAAAAGTTATTAGTAAAATACGTTTTTATTCTTACTTTAAAGCTCAAGAACTCCTTAACAAAGCGATATTTTTTTATATAAAGTAACATTATTTTGCCTTACTTTAACACCCCTATCATTTACGACCTTACCCATTTAAATACCCTGTATATATACTATTATATTCATATTTTTTCAATTAAACAAACTGATACATAAGTCATAAAAATTAAAATAAAAACGCATTTATTGATTTCGGAAAAACTGACGGCAAGGCGATATGAAGAATTTTAATGAACAAAAATTGATTACAAAAAAAACGGCAATAAAACAATAGGTCAATTTTTAAAAAGTAAATAAATGCATTATTTTTTTACCATGGCTAATAACTTACATTTTTTAAGAAAGGGAATTAAATTTTATTAATATTTAAAAATATATGTATAGGACTCGATATCGGAAAATGTATTATTTAAAAATCGTAAATATTATAGAACCTTATATTTTTGCCTGAAAAGAAACTTACCTAATTTATATTTTTAAAATCCAAAAATATCCAGGGTTTATATTTAAAATAAGCGAGTAAATTGCACTTAAAAGTAGCTAATATTAAAAATGACTTTCTGAATAACTAGTATAAAATTGAAATGTAGTTTACACATAGTTTATACTTTGGCAATGTAACATGATATAAAAAAGTCAACCGTAAGTTATATGGGTTATATTTAATTTTATTGTCTTACATTTTTTAAAATATTAAACATCGCAAAATCCATACATTTTCCTTATAGACATTGACGAAAGAACTTGCCTTATTTTATTCCTCCAATCCAAAACTTAAGTAAAATGCGGGATCTTTTATTGAAAACATGTTTCCAGTTTTGCTTTTAAAATACCTGCGAAGTACTAATATAAACTCTTTTTAAAATATAACACCGTGTTTGTGCAAAATTCCTATTTGTGATGTACGACCCTGGATACCTATTAGAAAAGGACAAATAGGTACCTAGCTTGGTAGTTATCTAAATGTTAATAAAACATTCCAATAAAACCTATAGGTACGTTTGTAAGTATCTACAACATCTTTTAATATAACTATTTTGTAAAAGTCATGGCAACATACATACAAAAAGATTTTTTGTATGTATTACGAAAATTGGAAGTATTAAATAGTAATTAAATTTGTGGTTAGTTTCGTTTTTGCTCAAAAATATATTTGATTGCGAGTTTAATTTTTTTCCTCTTAAAAATACATTGTTTTAAAACAAGTACAAATGTTATGTTGTAAACGCTTGGAGGCACTGTAGTTCGTAATTCAATGAAACGGCGTACTAGGGTACTAGTACATCTAGCCAGGTCCGTCGCTAGACTTTTGACCGCCCCTGGCGGTGTTTAAATTTTGATCAAGTTAAAAACTTATCCCCTATGGAGTTATTTGAAGTTATTTTAAATCTTTGCTGTGAATCGATTATGGGCTCATTATGTCGTTTATACAGAAAAAGTGTCTTTAAACTAAAAAACAACTTTGTCTTCATGTTTAGTTTTAAGCTAACTGAGCAGAGCTAACTAAATATGTTAAAAATAATGAAGAATAAAGGAATTTGCACACAAAGAATAAAATATCTTCCAAAGAATCAGACATATCGCCAATTTAATTTTGCAAAGATTGCTATTCAAAGTACCACCGCGGTTGCCTACTTTTAGAAATTAAAACTAAAAAATTAATAATTTATTTAAAAAACAATTATTTCTTTAGTGTGTTGTTTAGTTTTTAGCTATTTTTATTATTTACAATAAGTCTAGCTCTTTTTTTGGGTTGGAAAATTATTTATATTATGGCAGAATACGCAAAACAAGAAACTCTAAATATTTATTTAAAGGTATTTAATAATAATTATTATACAGGGTGTTTCCTAACTACGGTACGAAATTTAAGGGGGTAATTTCCTATGTCTTTTTATAATAAAAAGTTTCTATAAACATGTCTTGAGTTGAAAAAGTCCATATTTTTTAAATATATATTAAATAAAAACCCTTTACCCGATTTAGATTAAATTTGGTACACTTATTTAATGTTATAAGGCGCTTGTAAAGCTATACCTAGATTAGGATTACTGGATCAAGTGTCGTCTAGTGGGCACAACAGCCAATATTATTAAGAAAAAGTACGCCACTGACTTTTTACAAAGTTTTATATTTTTAGATCAGAGAATTAAAAATACAACTTTCTGGTTTCCTAAATTTTCTTTCTGTCTAGCTACGTTTTCAAGAAAAAAATTAACTTAGGTAAAAATTATTTATTTTTTAATTTTAGATTTTGTTTTATACTGTTTAGTGTATACAAAAAAAAACCAAAAAGTTTATGTAGTATATGGTTAATCAGAAAAAAATATAAAAACTTTATAATAAGTCGATGGCGTTATTCTAGGTAAAGCTTTACAAGCGCCTTATTGCCTTAAATAGTTTTATCAAATTTCATGCAAAATTTTAAAAAATACCGACTTTTTTAAAAACTTTATCTCAGAAATAAAGCAACTTTTTTTCATAAAAGGAAATAAGAACACACTTTCTTAAGTTTCGTACCATAGTTAGAAAATGGGAAAACCTAATAATTACAAAATAAAAACTAATATATATTTTTGGGGAGTTTTAAAGGATATTTTTAGGTAACCATCTTTTAAATTTTCACAAAACATCTTAAAATAATGTAGCAACCATTAGTTTGAGTTGTTTTGGTGTACAATGTAAAACTTGCCCGAAACCTAACCACGGTCCTGCATTATAGCTCGGTTTTATTTTTAATTTTTTAATTAAATCTAAGTTGAGTACAACCACAATCTTTTAAACATTTCACCATACATAATTGGGTGTGCAATTTTACAATTAAGAATACTTAATTTATATTTAAAAGAATCATTGCATTTTATTTTGTTTTGGATGGTGATTGATAACTTAAATGTATTGTTCTGAGTTTACTAAAAAATTGTTATGCAAGAATACAGTTAATACATTATGTTTAAGTTATTTTAAATCAAATCAGCCATGAAAGAAATGCATTAGTAAAAGTATGTTTCAAATAAAAATAAATTATTTTATCTCTTGTCTAAACTATTGTTTAAATACTTTTTCTCAAAGTCCCCCTATATTGAAAGTTTGGTTTCACTTTACTACGTACTCGAACATAAAATTATACAGAATGTTCAATAACTCTACTGACACACTTTGGGTGGTTTTTCCAACAAAAAATAAGTAGAGAACTTTATATAAATATATTACGCCACAGTATTTTCCTAAACTAAAAATATTTCTTTGGATTTCCGTTTAGTTTGGAACAAATTTAAATTACATTTTATTTTTAATAAAAATATTTTTCAGTTTTCTAACAAGTTAATCAGTACGTTTTTAGGTAAACTGTTTACCACATTTTTGGTAAACTATTTACCACATTTTTGACACGCAACCATTGGCCCAGTTCCCGTCTGGCGTCTTGTTAAGATTTTATTTTATTGGCATAAAATAATTTTAACCGAGTGCTAATGAACCTTTGTTTATATATTGAAACCTTTGTATTGTAAGTAACTTAAAATTAAATATTTCATTATTTTAGTTCTTTTAAAGTTATCATAACTTTTATTATATTGTGTAAGAGCAGAATAGTTCTTCATAATATATAAAAGTTTTAATTTTCTTAAAATGTTAAATAAACTTTTTAAATTTTTAAACCTAAGAACTGTAAGTAATTTTTAAAATATTTTGCGTATTTCTAACAAAAATAAATGAAATATATTTAAAATAATTAATACTTGTTTACATATTCTTTTTTTAAATTGTTACGAATAGTGCATTTTAAGTGTGTACGATAATACAGTTTTTAATCATTAATCATCTATTTATTATAACATTTTACCATCATTTAAAAACGATATTTTTCTTAAAAAGCAAACTGTATCTAAAAAGCAAGTAACAAAAAATATATCACCAGAAAAAAGAACAAAAAAACGAAAACAAAAATTTGTGACTAAAAATAAAACAATTTAAAAAGAAGTAAAAACAAATTATAACAATTTCATAAAGTACTAAAAAAAAACAAAAAGTGATTTTAAAAGGAAACTATGTAACCCCCAAATATGTATGTGCAGAAATATTTCCCACGGTAAATAAAAAAAAGTAACTTAAAACTTCCAATGCCTGTACCTGGCATGCCCGTGTTGGTAATAAAATTAACTTATTACTAAATTACTTTTGTAATAAAAACTATTTATTAAATTATTGCAATGTGCATAAAGCTTTTTTATTTTACCACTAACTTTTTAGGTATCTATTTATCGAATAGTTATGTTATCCGCAGCAATATTGACTCATTGTGATATTGTATCTTTCTTTTTATTTGTTTTATGAGTAATTGGATTCTAATTACCTTTAATTACTTATAATAAGATAATTGCCAAAGCGTAATTCTAAGCACCAATTTAAGCGGAAAAAGAATAATTACATTTTTAAAATAGTATAACTTTTGAAAATAATAAAATTTATTAAGTACTAAGCGGTCAATTTTTTACACTTATGATACAAAATAACTTATAATGACTTTAGAAAAAACTTTACTTTTTGATTGGTTATTGGGGATATTTATTTTAAATTACAGTCTATGAATAATGCCTTTATCCTTAACGAGTTTGTTAGTTGTTTAATATACCTGTAAACGGAAAGTTGTTTAAGAAGTTAAAATTTTATAACAGTATACAAAATAATTACAAATTAGCTATTAAAATAAAAAAGATTTAAAATAGCAGTTTTATTTTTATTATAGCTTTAAAATTTTAATTATTTGTTCATAGTATCTTTTTTAGTTTTGTTTTTATTATGAGCATAAATGGACATTTTTGTGTATTAGTAAAACCTAAAAGCCACTTCCGGTTTACTTAAAAGAATCAACGACATACCCATTTTAAATACACTCCTGAAAAAAAAAACCGAAAAAGAAAATTGGTTCAAATTTCCATTCAATCCTAAAAAATAATAAAAAGTTTTATACAATTAGGTGTTTTACCGGGAAAAGCCAAATGTTGCATTTGACCCAAATTTTTGAATACTCTATGGAATAATTTACCGTCACTTTCTTTTAGCACTTTATTCTAGTTTAAAGCCCTAATTTTTCCTTGCATTTCTTTTTATGCATATTAATATCCTTATTCTAAAAGGATAGAAAAATTATACAGGATACGACAAAAAGTATGATTTAAAAAGTGAAAAGCCTTTATAATATATCACCACTTCAGAATATTTAAATACCTTTTGAAAAATAGCCATTTGATATACTTTTTCTTTATTAGTTTCGGAAGCTAATATCAAATCTAAAGTTTTCCAATATGTTCACAATATAGCGCATATTACAGTCAAAATTTAATTTCATAGCTTTATCAAAAATGTGTATTTCGTTTTAGGATACAGATCCTGATATTAAAAGGGTCAAATACAACATTAGGGTCTCTACAGAACTACTATTCCTAAAAAAAAAATGCAATCCCTGGAGCAAAAGATAATTAAAATCAGTCAAAAAAACCAGAAAGTAGTTTAAGATTGAATTTGAACAAGAATTTTGTATGTCCGGTTTGTTTTGTCAGAAGTATATATACAAGTTCTCATTTTTTCTTTATTTATATTTTCTTAGTAAAACTCCGTTCATTAATGTATTAAAAAAATTGTATTTGTCTACAAGATATCAGTTTGCCAAAGATTATTTTAAAATAAACCGGTACTGTGAAAAAAAATAATTTACTAAATATATGTTATTTATTACAGAAAATAGGATGACACTGTAGCACGTTACGAATTGACCTCATTTTGAAAATGTCTTTTTGTGTTTTGATATGATTGGACAAGGTATTTTTCTTTACTAAATAAAAAAATATTTAATATAACAGAGTTAAAGGTGCTTTGGTTAAATGACCAAGACGCATTTTACAAGTCTTAATTGATTCTCCTAAAAATTTAGAAAAAAAAAAACTGATAAAGCTCTTGACTCAATAATAAATCCCATTCTGAGTGGTTACATCGGATTCTGTAAGTAAAGTATACATGTGGAAGAATTTTCTTTACTTCAGGAAGAACTACCGTAAACGAATTATTCAGGATCATAAATAATGCTATAATTGCGGCAAATTTTCAAAGGAAAAATCGTGTTTGGACTTTTTGCACTAATGGGCCCAAACTATGTCTGATAAAATACAATAGTTTGCGAGCGCTTGCGAAAAGAAATTTTAATATATTATTTGGACAAATTGCACGATACATCGGGAAGCTTTAGCGTCCAAGTCTCTAAGCCCTGGTCTTATTATTGTTTTAAAAGTAGTTATTGAAGTAGTTAACTACATAAAAACTGAGCCAATAAAATCAAGTATTGTCTCTGCGTTTTGTACACATATGGGAGCTGAACATACATTTTTATTATTTATTCTTTATCCTATTGGTTATCACGTGGTAAGGTTGTCAGCGTATCTACAAACTGAGAAGTTTAATAGCGTTATTTTTAGAGGTGTGACTGCGATCGCAGTCGCTGCTACCACCGGTAACTAACAAATCATTTTGGTTGCTGCTACTTGCGCCTGGCGATAGCAGTGAAAAAATCACTCTTTAATATTCGCAGTTCGCAGAGGTGGCGCTGCACGTAACGACAACATTAAACGGCGACTGCGATCGCTGGACGGTTATTGTGATTGCGATTCAGTGATTCTAACCTCTTTCGTTTATTTTTATGGTGATTATGTATGTTTACGTTAGTGAAACGGGATGCGAATTGACTTGCTTACCGGATGAAAAGTGTTTTTGTTATCAATTTGATTTGTTAATAAATCTGTCGCGAATGAGTTGCCCAAAACATATAATCAAAGCTATATTTATAGCGGTGGGCTTAACAGTGATTTTTGATATCGGTGATCGCTGCTACTGCTATCTAAAAGTAGCTGCTACTGAAAACTGTGATATTATTACTCTTTACGGAAACTTGCCAAATTTTCAAAATTAAAGTCATAGTTAACTTTGTTAAAATTAAATGAAGAAAAAATATATCATTTTTAAATACATATTATAATTTAATTATTTATTTGCATTAGCATATAAGTAAATGTATATAAAAACGGACATCACACGAAGTGTATCAAATATCCCAATTTTTTTATAAAAAATTTCAGTAGCAGCTACTTTTAGATAGCAGTAGCAGCGATCACCGATATCAAAAAATCACTGTTAAGCCCACCGCTATTATTTTTAAAGGAAGCAGGTCATAAGCGGTTGGCAGAATTCTAAAACAAGTTATTTTTATTAAAGCTTTTTAATTGGTAAATATCTTTGAAAAACCTAAAACTTCTAATCCTTAAATCCTAATTATTTGATTTGAGTGAAAAATTGTTTTTTTTTGTAAAAACGAGTTAAAAGAAAACTGCTTTAATTTTTTTTTGTGTAAAAGTATCCAGGATTTTCCACTAGAAAGAAATCATAAAATTATAATGCTAAAAACCATGCAGGACCATTTAGAAAACCTGAGTACAAATTTCCGACGATACTTTTTTGCAGAAGAAGATATCAATTTGTCTAATTGGAATTGTGCTTCCTAATGGCCTATCACTGGAAGAAGAAAAACAACTAATAGACGTTTCGACTAGCACTTCACTGAAAATGGATTTCAGTACCAAATATTAAACACGTTTTTGGATCGAACTTCCAAATGACTTCTTAGTCATAAAAGCCAAAGCGATACGGATTTTGTAGAACCGGATTTTCTGCCGTTGCTTTGTTAAAATCTAAATATCGAAATAAGCTTCAAGTTAAAAAAAAACTCGAAGTCGCCATTTCCAATGTGGAATACAACTTACAGTGATTGTGTGCCACAAAGCAAGCGCATGTCAGCCATTAGTCCTTGAATTCTAAGAATAGCTAAAATTTTTTAGGCTTAGAATAAGTTTGTAGTTTAATATTTGACAATAAAAAATTTATAACTTGGTTTTAATAATTTTGTTTTTAAATTTATTGCTAACCCTTACCAACTGACCACGCCCCACAGTATGAGAACCGCTGTTATAACAAATATTATTTCTGACTCGAAAAATAGGTAATATGAATTCATGTTCTTTTTATTATTTGAACTAATTATTTATCTTCCTAACTGAAAATATTTTACAAACTTTTTTCCATTATTAGTCATTGTTTGACCTTAGCAATATTTCTCAAGTTAATGCGTATAAGTTAAGAATTACCCTGTATATACAGTCGAGCATAAAACCAGATCCTTTTTTGATATCGGTTAAAAATAAAACATAAAGGACCGAGGATAATTTTACTCCTAAGTGCATGAGTGGCAATTAGTAGTGCATGCACTACCTTGGTGTAACTAAATACTGTTATATAAAAATTAAACATGCCCATTCATTTAAGTCAAAATGCCGTTTTTCACAACGTTTACGTAAATCACGTTTTTCAACCCGAGAAAAGAGAAATTTTAATCTTGGGAATAGTTTTTGCCTTAATGGTAACTCAGCTGTTTCTGTTGCGTCAGTCTGCACAAAGACAATACACGTAGAAATTGTATTATTAACGAAAATATAATGTAATTTTCTTTACGCGTTTTTAATTTTGACCAATAATAACAAGCATTAAACACGAAGAAAAACTAGATGACACTTATTTTAATAAATGATTATTTTATTTTACACTTATTCAAACGAGAGCACAATATTTTTCTGCCAATAATGAGCCAGAAATTAAATAGGTATTAAAAAAACATAGCCCTAGATATGCAAATATAAAATGTTTAAAACAAAAATACGGTAAATTTTTTGCCCATTAAGTAAATCTTACCACCAAAAAGGTTTTGAGTTATTTACCATTTAGGTTTTAAGAACTTGGGGACCGAACAATGTTCATTTAAATTAGACCGAACACAAGCAAACAAATTCGTTTGCTAGAATTATTGTTTTTAAACGGCGAACCGAACGAATTGGGTTTGAGTTCGCACATGTTTCAGCACTTGTCGGTAAGTCAGCGAATCATCAAAGGATGCTCGCGTTAAATTAAACAACTTAATTTGGTTGCGAACACGAATACACCCATTCGGTTTAGAAAAGTCGAAAGATGATTCACGTTTAAAAAGATCCAGTGAACAAATAGAATAGAAATCTCCTGTTGCCGAAAAAGCAAAACGTTTATAATAAATAATATGTCTTTTGGTCATACCGCCTTCCTATATGTGGTTCCCGTTTTTGCATTTCTGTGTCTGAATACAATAATGTTTGCCCTGCGTTACATCTTTTTTTCAACAAATTTAAACTACATTTTATCTTTTTTCTTTGACAAACCTGCCACAACAATAAAACTGGCGCTTATAAAATTATATTGTCCTCTGCTGAGTCCGACATGACTTTTAATTCGGAACATCAACAAATGCAAATATTCGTTTTTATTTAAGTGAAGTAACTAGGAAGCGAACAAACGAATGCAAGCATAAGGCCAAATTTGTTTTTTATTTGTTTGTTTGCTTGTGTTCTCTTTTAATTTAAATGCACCTGAGGGGGTTTTTTGGTTAACCCGCCTTTTTTGTCTCCGTTTTTTTTTCACGCATTTGTATAAATTTGCCATGGAAGTTTTGGAGTGACACAACGTGAATATACTGTAGCAAAATTGGTTGGTTCTGGTTAGTTCTGGTTAGTTAAGTTGTTTGATTTACGGAACAATGCAAGTAGTGTGATAGATAATCGTTTAGAATAGCTGTTATGGCATACGATATGCATAATAAAAAATACGTTTTATATAAAAATATTAAAACAACTCTAATTTTACAAAACAAATGCCGTGCTTGCTTATTTTAAAAGTATTATTACATTATCCAGCGAAAATTATAAAAGTTCTCTCCATTCTTTATATTTAGAATGGAACAAGATATAGATATCGAATATAATTCGAGTAAAAGGATGTCCCTGAAACTACTTTTTGGCATATTATTTTACGTGTCCTAGTGTCAAGGTAACACAATAAACCTTTTTTAAAATAGAAAGTGGGGTCATGTAGCACTTTTTAAAGGCTCTTTGATTCCCTAATCTCTACCCAACGCCACTTTGATATTAAAAATCTGCCCAGCCACTCCAGACTTAGAAGATAATGCTATTAAAACCACACTGTTTGTACAGTATTTAATCTAAATTTAAAACGATTCTAATTCTGAAATGGCTGGGACGAGTTTAAAAAACTTAGCGGTATTAAGTGGGGACTCAATGGACCTTAAAAATGGGATGATACGTGACTCTCTTTTACATTTGAAAATAAGGTTGATAGTGCCCCTTGGCACTACGTCCTGTGCTCACAAAAATGTTATGACAAGAAGTTATTTTAGTGAGACTCCTTAACACAAGTTTTACCCAAACTCGATATCTTAAAGGATTTAAAGGATAAAAGGGGCATTTTTTTAATCCTAGCCGTATAAATAATTAAAAATGCATCTTTTATTTAATCCGCCAAACAGGACTTAAAAAAGATTAAGAATTGAACCAACTTTGATTCATGTTTCAAATTTTGAAACGATGGACAACAACTTTTGTATAAAATATTAGACAGATGAAAATTAGAAAAATACATTTTATTTAAATATTAGACTAATAAAGTTTGTGTCTTATATTTTATCAGTAAAGTAAATATTTGTATTTATGGGTGTAATCGATATGATACATAATGTGGTGAAGGTATACATTTATTTACATTTTTGTTTTATTTTTTAATGAGTCAAAAGTAGTAAAAGTACATAAAAACTAATCCGAGCACGAATATTAAGCAAAAATGATGTTTAACACTCTACTTTAGACCGACACCATAAGTTTGAACAAGAAACCTAGTCAAGTTTTGCGATGGTATATTTTAAATTATATTTAGTCATGTTTTATTATTATTTTAATACCGTGAACTTTATTGATACTTATTGTGTTATTTCGTGGCTAAAACACTGAGCTTCTAAGGCAAACATCGGATTTTAAAAATATATATTTAGTCAATGTTTAATATAATAATTTATTTTTACCCTAAAATTATGTATTTATTTCATAGATTCCCTTTTTCTTAAAGTCCTTGGGCGACATTCAAAATAATGTGTTATTTATTACTGTAATAATTATTATATACCTAGAATGTCTTAACAGTCGGCATATTATCGTACCTACTGATCCGATTCCGATTGCAAGACATATTAAATGGCTTCAACCTTTGATTGTTTGCAGAGTCGTTACAAGACATTTTTTAATGCTGTTTATACTTTAATTTAAATTTAACATATTTATATAAATAAAGAAATGAATTATAAAAGGTACTTTAAATTTAAACTAAAAATATTGATAAAGTTACTTAGTGGCACAACAAATATAAGATGCAGCACAACAAAGTTAAAACATTTTTATGGAATGATTTTTTTGCGCTTTTTTGATGCTTTTACTTGACCTAAATTGTCTTTTGGTATTATGTTTAATTATACTGTGCCATCTATAAGAAAAATCCTAAAATTCTTAAATTTTTACTCTTGTTGGGACACATTTGCTGATTAAAAATGACTTGTTTAGGGTTATTCCCTCCTCCACTCAACACAAGTTCACAAAAGTTCTAATGAAAAGGAAGGTCAAGTTATACCTTATCTTAAAGGGTTCTCTCTTTAACAGACTTTTTAGAATCGATTTAGTAGTTTTCGAGAAAATTTTCCCTTAATATCTTTTGACCCCAGCCCCTATAACATTGTTATTTTTAAAAATATCAAAAATAAAGTTTGGTCAATTTGGAATCGAACTCTGAACTTGTGGCTAACGGGTCAACACTCGTAACCCCTGTAGCTATGGAAGATCTTGAATACATATTTTAAATCTTGATAATATGATTAAGGAAATAAGCTCGTGCTTATAAATTAGCGCCTGATAGTGTTGATCCGTCGCTCGTATTCCCGTCTTCCGTAAATGCCCGCTAATGTAAAAAAGGCAGTTAGGTATTTATCTTGTAATTTTTTTCCTTTTCCTGAGAATTTTAAAGTTTGTTTCTCTCTTAATACATGCATAGTTTATTTGGTAATACTTTAGTTTTAGTTCTATGAAACGATCAGTTTTTTTTTCTTGCCGCTAAAATACTCCTGGCGTTTTTTTCTAAAAGATGTACATACATATTTTTTTAACTTTGAAGAGCTTTGACAAAATCTTCGTAGTTGTTAAACGTGTCTTCCAGTTTTATTTTTGTTTGTTGACCAATAATGAAAATAATATTAAACAATAAAACAAATAATTTTTAAAGTAAGGTTACCTTTAACTATTATTTGGTGGTTTTCAATGGCTTTTTATAAGCAAAACCGCTGGTAATAAAAAATTAATTATAATTTTCGGCTGGTTTTCATATATGTAGGTATAAAAACCGCTGGACGTTGTTCAGCCAGTGCGCCAAAAATAAAATTTAAAAAAACTTTGCTCTACAAGGTAATTAACGTTTTTATGTAGAGCAAAAATGTATTTTTGTTTTAATTAAGCGGCTTCTTTACCCACATTACATAATTATCATACAATTGGATAATAAAATTATTCTGTCATATGTAAAGCCAAACGATATAGTTAAGTTAGGGAGTATAATTACTACGATATGTGATATTTAAACTTATAATATATTTTTTATATAAATGATCAGGCAGTTTAGCTGTTGATAAAACAAGTTAAGAATGGATTTCGTGTTTTACTTTCAATTCCATTAAAGTCGATTAAATGTTGGTAATATATGATTACATTTCTCCAAGACTGGTTGCAAGCCTGATAGAATTATTTTGTAGAACGAATATCTATATATTTTTTAATCATTAACCATATCAAAATACTAAACACCGCGTATAAAAAGAGTTCATTTCAACTTAGTAAAGGTGAATAATAACTTTTTTTTTGTTTTACTTTAAGATTTCTTATTTAGTAACGAATTGCATTTATTGTTTAGTTAGTTCTAGAACTTGTTTTTTTATTTTATTGGGGCGACAACGAACTTATTGACCAGAACGTTCAGCTGCTTTTTAATCAAGAATTAATATTTATAGGTCGTTAGGACACAGACGTTTCGCAAAAAAATAATTTAATATTGCTTCCGCTTCCGAAAAGTAAACTACTAGATAGGAAATGTTAAATGAAATATTGTATTCTCGTCGTGCCACTTCAAAACTTTTTATAGACAATTTTCGCCAATGCGTAAAATGGAGACCGTCATCCAACGCCTCTCTTAAAGCAAAACTTACTACTTCTAATCCAACCTTATAAAATAAAAAGGCAAATAATGCATGCGATTAAGCTAAGTAACTTTTTTTAACTAGTGACAAATAGCACTATACGCAAGATTTTTACGACATATTTTTCAATATGATGAACTTGTTATATTTGGTGTTTTGTAGATTTTGAAATAATTATTGTATTTTTGTGGCTTATTGACAGTAAAAACATTAAATTATTGAACAATAACGTGTTTTGTGCTTAGTTGCTTTAAAAGGGAAATTTTTTTAACTTCTTAAAATAAAAGTCACTAAATACTATCGCGTAGCTACATCTATCGTCACTCCATTAGTTAAATCGTTTATTTCAGAAACCAGTCAACTGACATTTTTGCGAAAATTAGAGTTTCGGCGATTTTCAACTGTATTATGTAAACTTACGATTTTGTGTAAAAATCAGTCATCTATCATGCGCCTGTGTGTGTTAATTTTTATAAGAAAAATTGTGTTCAGTGCCAAAAGCTGTAAAGCAAAGGTTTATAATGTGTTTCCGAAGTAAATGTTATGGTCATTCTTTGGTAACCCTGTACGTTAATTCACCAAACACGTCTTGTTGCAACAAGGATGCCGAAACATAGGCGCAATTTGGGTGGGGCTAGGGGCTTAGCCCCCTAAAGGAAATTATACAAAATTAGCCCCCAAGATTTTCATATATCCAAGCCGAAACTTATGTGACTAAAACCTAAAAGCGATAAGAAAAAGCGATATTTATGTCAACAGTGCCACTGTTACCTTTCCCAATTTTTTTTGCAAAGTCTTGAAGTTTGCATCATACCTTTCGGGACTACCAAGACTCCAGCCCCCTAAAAACCGAAGCAAATTAAAAATTTCAAGTTAGTTTACCAGACCGTTTTACTGCCCAGAGATAGAGAGTGCTAAAAATAAAAAAATAAATATATTTCTTTTTTACCACTGTGTATCCTTTAAGTTAAGGAAATTTATGATATAGGTTTATTTAAACTTTTCTTTTTAAAATTACCTAGGAACACTCTTAAAGATAAGCATGTAAAACATCCAGTATAGCTTTTACCTGGTCATACAGAAAAGTATTTTCTAAAATCTAGATATTAAAAACGGTTCAACTTTTACCAAGAATACCTTTTTTGTGAAAAACAATGAAGAATAAGAATTTTTTTTATCTAAAAATTACATATACACACAAAAATGTTATTTTATTTGTGATTCCAGCAAGTGGCACCATCTAGCGTTTACAATAAAATTATTAATAAATTCTAATTTTTACCTCCCAAAACCCTATTTCGCTAAATATTTTTTTACAATAAAGCCATTACTAACAAAGTTATTTATAAAAAGCTAAGACCAGAACAAATTTTTAATACTCTGTATCTCCGAAATCATCCACTTTTGAACTAAAGTAAGTTGGGATAGATCAGCATATTTTTGCCACAGTAATTTTTGTAGCATTTTCTTTTTTGTACCTTTTAGAGGCACTCTGTATAAGATTATTTTATTGCAGAAACAGGTAAAGTGCAAAAAATATTTATTTATTTTTTAAACATTATACGAGTATTGAAGTGTTGAAACAAATAACACCTGTTTTAAGAGAACTAAAATCTTTAATAATTTAAAAAGATAGAAAGTTTTTATCGGACCAAAAATTTAATAATATGGACGTAACAGGTTTCTGAAATAAACCATTCAGATATTCTTGTTAATTTATAAAACCTGTGGCGTCAACGTATTAGAAACGGTTTTTAATTTAGGCATTCTTTGTCTAATCTTTACCCACTACAATTATATTTAAAAGAGGTGAAACACAGTTGTCATACATCAACCCACTGGAAAATGGCACACACGTGCGACTTGTGGCCAGGGCCGATCCTAGAGCGTTGGCGGCCCACGTGCAAATTAAAATTGGCCGCCCGTATAAGTACTACCCAAAAAGTCGCCACTTTTACTTCTTACTTACAGAAAAATTATATTATCTCAAATAATCAAATAATGGCGTTTATAAAAATCTCCATCTATTGTCGTACGTCAAAATTGACTTTCCAAAATATTATTTTGGAAACTTACTAAATCAATAACTTTAAAAGAAAAATTTTTTTTTGTATATTTCATTGTACATATTAAAAAATATCAAATTCTTATAGTTTAATAGGGGTTATGGTTTCTAGGTAAAATAAAATATTTTTTTTCTTTACAGGGCAGTGAATTCAAAATGTCTTTTATGCAATTTTAAATTACCTTATGTATTATAAGGCAATTTTATTAACGTTTTTATTGTAAAAACTATTTAATATAATAAATTAATATTTTTTCCAAATTTAATTTTAATTTTTTTCCCAGCAGACGTAAAAACCATTTAGAAAAAATACGTTTATTTTTAATTACTGTGATATGCAATTAAACATTTTAAAAATACGTATTTTTCTAAATATATTTATTTTCCAAAATAGTATTATCGTAACTTTAAGCCCTCCTGTACATCCTGTATGTCTTGTATGACGATTTTTTATGACGCTTTTATTATTTCAGATAAAGCAAAAACTTTTCCAAAGAATAATTTTTCTCGGAAAATTAAGAATAAAAAAGTGTTCAGGTATATTTAAGTTCATGCGTAAGTACACCACAGAGAACAAATGTGACGATATTAAGAGTCCTCACCCCATGATCTTTATTAAATTGGACGAGATATCGAGATCGGGTAAATTTTGGGTAAAAGGGTATCACGTAGGCATGGCGCGTGGCATAAAAATGATTTTGATCACGTGGCCTAATGCCAAGGGGCACTGGGAACTTCTTTTTAAATAAGAAGGTGGGTCATGTAGCACTTTGTTTTAAAGGCCTTTTGATTCTCTATTACACACCCCTTTAATTTTTAAAATCGGCCCATTCGTTCTAGAGTTACAGGCGTTAGAAGTTTAGCTCCAAATTGTACATACAGTGCGGTTTTATTTCCGAGACGACGGGATATCGAAGTCTAGCTTCTAAGTACTTTTGACATGAAAATATTTTCTGTCACGTGGCCTAGGGCACTAGCAACTTTTTTCCAAATGAAAAAAAGGGGTCATGTAGTACCACGTTTAAAAGGTACTTTTCTTCGGAATTTCATGTCATGCGCATGGCATGCAATCTTAAAACGTGTGGTTTAAATTGGGCCACTTAGTGAATTAGAGATTTTTTCTTTATTTTTTTATCCTTATTGACCTGATAATAATAATAATATTAATAATAATTTATAATAATATTAATGGTATATATATATATATATATATATATATATATATATATATATATATATATATATATATATATATATATATATATATATATATATATATATATATATATATATAAAAGTGTCTGGCCATCCGGACAGTGCTTGGCATTGTTCCCGGTGCTACCGAACACGAACAATCCAAGCAAGACGGTACAGCCAGCGAGCTTGAAGGTAGCGGTACCAGCCTACAAGAGGCTTAAATCGGTCCGGTAGCCTATGTAATACCGATAACCGCCGAGGTCTCTGGAGGTGACATCCCGCAGGGTCGCGGTTAACTCTGAATTGTCCCTGGAAGCAATGATGAGCAAGCTCCCAACAATCCACTCCATTCGGATAGGGTGCAGGGCAGGTTGGAGGACTAACTGGACGGACGCCCTTAAAAGATCTTGGCAATGGACACGGACGCCTTACGTGGATGGACGAACTTAGGGAGGGACGTTCTGATGGATGCATATGTCCTCAGCGAACCTACCATTAGGGGCTATATGGCACGGATGCACGCCACATGGTGCGCTAAGCACCCAAAACTAAGTCATCTCTCCCAAAAACGTCTGAGAGACTATGTAGCTTACCTAACCGCTCTGGATATGTCAGGAACACCAAGACAACCGCAGCCACCTCAGGACCTGGATATTCAGGATCCGAAACAGATCTAGCCTGCAGGAGAATGTGCTATCGCGATTGCCCCTGAGAACGCCAACAACGAATTATCAGAAAGGCTTACTAACATCAAGTCTCATATAAAATCTCAAGATATCGCACAAGCGAACAACGCTCTTCGGGACTTACTTTCAGAACAAACGGATGTGTTGGCAGTTAACAACGCTGTTTATGAAGCTGCGAAACAACTTATTCCTAACAACCGCTCAGATAGCTTTTACCAGGCACTTCGAAAGACCGAACGCAGAATTCAGCAAATTGCCAAAAAATAGATCTAACGCGGCAAGAGGCATCGCGCGTTCAAAGTGTATTGAATTATATATCAGCCAACAGACCTTTTTTAGAAAAAATAAAAAAAATAGCATTAAGGCTACGCCAAAAACACCATACACTTAACAAAAATCACGTTTCTGGTCATTAAACAGCGTTGCCTAGACCGCATACGATCGTTGGAGTGTTGTAAACCACAGCCTAAAGAAAAGGCTAAAGGACTAAGGGATACGAATAAATTTGTGAATAAACCTTCTAGTTTTCTCGCAGACCCAGCACAAACGGTTAATAATCCGCTACAAGCAAATGTTGTGGAACAGTTCTGGAAGGATGTCTACGAGGAGAAGCCGTTACGACGGGACACTCCTGCTTTGCACACCTTTAGTGCCTATTGTGCCGACAAGGAACATAACCAGCATAAAAGTCCATCAATCACGACGGAGGAGGTGAAAAGATCCCTAGATGGTGCAAGGTATTATTCTGCACCGGGTCCGAATGGCATTAATACCTTCTGGTTGGAAAGAAATTTCCCCAGCATACATCTGCATTTGGCCATAATCTTTGATTCGTGGCTTAATGGAGATACACCAATTCCTGAATGGTTTGTAGAAGGCCGAACCATATTAATAACCAAAAAAGGGAGATCTAACACACCCAAAGTTCTATAGACCAATCACCTGCCTCAATACCAGCTACAAGGCTTTTACTAGAATTTTGTATTTTAGAATATTAAGTGCAATAGATCCTATTCTCTTTGATATAGGGAAGCAGTAAGGAGAAAAAAGATAAATAAATGGTTGCAAAGGAAAATATCTTAATCGGCAGATGCACCACACAAGACTCAATCCAATACAAACGCACCCTTAGTATGGCATGGATTGATTACAAAAAAGCTTTGACACAGCATCGCATGAATTAATATTGCATCTGCTTAAAGATCTCAAGGTTTCTCCTAACCTAATTCGTTGCATCGAACAGCTGATGCCGCTTTGAAAATCTAAATTCTCCATAACATCTGAAGCACAAAAAATCATTACTGATCCCATTACATTTAAACGGGCGTATTTCAGGGCGACTTCACAAAGTCCTCTATTGTTCTGTATATCGCTGCTTCCTGTGTCCGGGTCTCTTCGGAAGACTCGGGGTATTGCTGTGGACCACCTGGAAGGAGGAAGCGTAAGGTAGCTCATCTGTTTTATATGGATGTCCTGAAACTCTATGTAACTAGTGAGCGAGATCTACAACATTCTCTTAAAGTGGTTCACGAATATACCAAAGATGCTGGCATGGAGTTCGGACTTGATAAATGTGCAAAACTTAGGCTGGTAAAAGGCCGATATGGTAACAATTTAGAGGCTGATTAACTTGCTAAGAGCGCGATTCTTCTGCCCGCTACGAAACAACGAGACATATCGATATTTAGGTATCGACCAAAATCGTACTTAGGATGTTAAAGCTGTAAAGACTGAGCCAAGAAGCAATTACAGGTAACGCTTAAGGAAAAGATTGAAGTCCGAACTATCTGGATTGAATAAGGTTGCTGAACGCGAACTGGACGTTAGCACATGAAAAATAATGCATATTCTCCGCAGCATCCATCCCCGCTCATCAGTCTCCCACATTTACCTCCCACGCCAGGAAGGTCGCGGCCTGTTAAGCTTAAAGTGTATGCATAATTGGTTTTGAGTCTTGCTTGTCAGCTTGCGAAGAGCACGGATCCACTGCTGCAGTTAGTAAGAGAACATAAAATGGCCAATATTGAAGCATTTTTGTTCAAGGCAGCCGAGCGAGCCGCAGAGAAATTCAGTCTCAGATTTAAAATAAATTCTAATGACGACTAATCACTTATAAGACAGGAGTCTAGAGCTGTAACAGCTGCAGTTAAAAGAGCTGAACAACGGATGCCTTTAGAAAATCACATCAGTAAGCCGCAGCACGGAGTCTTTAACAGAAATATCGATGAAATCGATCTATCTCGTAAGCTTATGTTTGGGTTAATGAAATCCGCCAAGCTTAAGTCTGAGACCGAGGGGTTCTTACTTGCATGCCAAGATGGGGTGATAAACACGTAGTTGTACCGAAGCCAGTTTTTCAACGTTCTTGATATCACATGTCGAGACTGTCGACAGCAACCCGAAACCCTTATGCACTTATTGTCAGCTTGTCCAGTGCATGCTGTTAATACCTACATTCATCGGCATAAAGATGCTCTTCGGGCACTTTACTATCACCTCAGGCATTACTACTGTCATCGATAAAACAGCAATACTGCCGTTTGCTCCCGGTGACATTGAGGCAGTAGTGGAAAATGACAACTGTTGAATATACTGGAACTATGCGTTCCCAACAACGCATCAAATACAAGCGAATAAACCCGACATTGTACTCCTTGATAAGACAAATCACACCATGTATGTAATAAAGTTCTCCGCCTCAGCGGAAACTAACATCGATATAAAAGAACGGGAGAAACGAGCCAAATATCAAGATCTTCTTGGCGAACTTCAGAGGCTCTATCCGGAATATCGCGTGCGATTAGTTGTCCTGATAATTGGAGTTTTGGAAGGCATGAAGGATAACATATTTAGGGGGTTAAGGTACATTTCAGCATGTCAAAATTCACCTAAAAACAACTGGTGATAAAATGCAAAAATCTGTTGTCCTTGGATCCCTTCGTCTACTGAGACAAATGAATTTGGCCGAGAATCACTGACCGAGCGGACGCGGGGAGTGGTCTTCGATATGGATGGCTTTCCGCACGACTCCCTATGGGGTCGGAGCCATGGGATACGTCGTGTCGGATCTTTCAGATTAATAATAATTTTAATACACAGAAACTTAATTGAAAGCATTAGGCTGGTAGGACGTGTATATTTTTACACTATTTCCAAACAACAAATTTCCTTTTCAAAAACATATTACATTTGTTTTTAAAATGGTGGCCCAGGAGATATCATTAATTAATTTAATATAGCGGCACTGTGTCAATCGATTTAATTCAAACGTATAAATAAAGTCAAGCATTTGCTTACAAGTTCGAGTATTGACTTATAGAAAAGTAATGCTGCTATTCAGTTGCATTAATTTATTAAGTAATACTTTGTAGCGTAGCTAGGCGTAGGCAGTGTGGGTGGTGACATAGGAAAATAACATAGAAATGAAAGGGTTTAGTCTTTTTTTGAGGACCGTAATTGTAATGTGTCAGGGGCCTCGCATAACTAAATCGTAGGTTAGGAACGGTTTTTTTCAGTATAAGGGGGCCTCGCGGTTACGACTTCGCCTACGCCTCATTTTGATCACGCAACGCCACTGCTTGCACTTGTAAGGAAATGCTTGACTTTATTTATACATTTAAAGTAAATCGACGTTGACGGAACAGGGGAAAGGATGGGTTAAACATCTAATAACCAGACACTCACGGTACTCTGGTATTTAGGCATAAGCATTTGTGGGATGTCACAAAGATAAAATAAAGTAAAACTGTTAATTATGTGCATTATGTTTTATATTCTTTCGTAGTGCTGTGGTTGTAGCTACCTGCACAATCAAATATAAATTATATTTTTAATATACCCAAAGACAATTGCATTAAAAACTATACTTGTCTTTCATATAAAATAGAACTAAAATAATACAAGAAACATTCTAAAAGAAAATTATGATCCGAATAATTTAAGTAAGAACAAAAAACGGATTTAAAAACAATTAATGTAAATAACCAACTAAAATATTAAAACTGTTTAAATTAAACCTAAAAAACAGAAATTCTATGAAATTCACAGTAAAGTATTTTTAATAAAAAAATTAACATAATCGATACCTACTTAAAATGCAAAAAGTACTAATCGACGAAACAGTTTCTTATTGTAAAAGGTTTCACAGTTGACTGAATAACTTAGCAACTTTTTAAACAATCAAAAAGTACGTTTCTGTAAAAATACAGGCCTAAAATAACCAAATACACTTACTTTTGTTGTTCAGGATGCAAGAAGTACTCGGCAGCACTCTGAGGTTGAGAACTTCCCGAAGGCTGGTAGTTTATTGGATCATACGTTGTTTTTGTAGTTGGTGTTACTTCTTTAAGGTACTGCTCAACAACTGGTAGTTTAGCTTGGGTTGGCCGACTGATAATTTGGTTAGGGGTATCAGAATAGCTGGGTTGATATTGCGTTTCTGCAGAATAACTTGGTTCTTGTTCGTACTGGTACCTGTAATTTTGGGGTACCCTACGATCCTGTCTGAAAAGAAAATTTCATTTTATTTAAGAGTACACTTGCTAAAATATCCCTCTATATTACATTACTACAATTAGTAATAAATATTTACTGTAATAAGAAAAAGTAGAATGATGTTTAAAAAAACAGTATTTCTACGGATGTTCTTAAAAATTAATTTTGAAAACAAACAAAAATGGCACGAAAAAGGTATAAAAATTGTGATTAAAAATTAATTTGTTAATATATATATTTTGTTAATTTTATGAAAATTTATTACCCACTTGCTACGCTTTATATACCGGCAAATTCAATATAGTTCCCACAGGATGAAGCGCCTCCATACAATTAGTGAAAAAAACGAGATAACCTTAGCAATATTTTCCCAAATAGGTGATTTGAAAGAATAACCAGCAGATATTGAAAAATTGAAAAACAGAATTATTTGGAACCAAAATTTAGGTAACCTTTTTTCGCAGATTCCAAAATATTTTTTTTACGAAAGTGATCCTAGGTTAATAACATTTAGTATAGACGTTAAGCTAAACTGAAAGGTATATAGTATAAGCAATAGGTAAAGGTTTATTGGCTAGTAAAGCAATAATAAAAGATGCACGATGAGTCATCCAATCCCAAATGTTCACATGCCGGTATTCATGTTACACTGTCTCTTTTCCTTACATTGTCTATGTGTTATGTTATTTAGCTGATCCGGTATAGGGCAATAAAGCAATAATGTAGCAAGCACGATTAGTCATCCTATCCGAAATTTTTTATGCTGGCATTCGCGTTGGACCGTTTCTTTTCCACGCATTGCGCGATTACGTTTTTGTTTGCCCTAAAGAGCAATATTATTTTTTAGCTAATTTCCTTAATCGTCTGCATGTCTTTTATGATTTAACGTCCTAAAGACCGCCCCCTGGATACTAATATAGAAAATGTATTTAATGAATGTTGACTAAAATTAAAAAAACAACTTTTTTTTCTATCTAAACAGTAAGGGCCCTACAAAACAAATTTAAAAGTCATACAAAAAACCTAAGAATTTAAATCTTATAGCCTATGAAAAATGAAAATGAGTTTATATAAAAATTAGAAGAACATTTTTTAAAGGTACTTCATGTTCTTTGAAATCTAATACTTTTATGCTATACCTATCAAGTTGCAATCATGGACTTGACTTGAAATGTAATATGACAAAAAATTAATAAACACAAATACTTAAATAATAGTAATTTGCCAATAGTTTTCCAATCCTAATAATACATACCGGGTAATGCATCGCCGGGCGGGACATTGAAATCCCATGTAATTTTTAATGGGGTCAATTATTGGCTCCCCTAATTATTTTAGAGAAAAATTCTATTAAAGTTTATTGAAGAGCATGCAAATCTACGTCCATGGTAAAAACTTTAGATTTTTCGGTTAACCCGTTTGCTAGTTAGATGCTAATATATTTTTAAAAATTGTTACATTATTATCGCCTCATATTTATGAACAAACAATAAAAATACCAGTTAGCGTGACATAACGTTGTCATTTTGAAATTTAGTGCGTTATTATTATTAAAAAATCGTAGAGCGAAAAGATTAACAATAAGTTATACTACCGAAGAAAAAGTATTGATGATTAAATGGTACTATCAAGGAAATAGTTACCAAAAGGTGTCAGACATGTTCGCTGCTCAGTATCCGAATAGACCGATGCCTGGAAAATCAACAGTCGATAGGACTATCAAAAAATTTGAGACCAAATGCACAGTGATAAATAACTCAAGATGTAAAGCTAGGGAGTATCAAAGAGATGAAAATGTAAGAGATAATAGAGACTTGGAAATTTTATTGCACGTGGAAGAAAATGAAGGGAAGGTGAGTACAAGGCAACTTCAGGATATCATAGGAAAAGATCAGTCAACAGTGGTCCGGATTTTGAAAAGACATAAATACATTTCATACAAATATGAAAGGCATCAAGAGCTACGGGATGGGGATGAAATACGATGGCAGGAATTTTGTTTTGACATGATGGAAAGGGCAAACATGGACAGGGAATTTTTAATAAATATTTGTTTTACTGATAAGTGCACATTTACGTTAAACAATGAACCAATTATCAAAATTACCGATACTGAAGCAAAGAAAACCAACACAGATTTGTCGAAACTAGGACGCAATATCCACAGAAAATAAATGTTTGGGCGGGGATTTTCGGACAACATATTATTGGACAATTTTTTCTTAATCAAAATTTGAATGCAGAATTTTATTTGGAACTACTCGAAGAACTAATTTTACCCGCTTTAAATGATGTATTCAGGGAAAATCAGGAAATTTGGTACCAAATGGATGGCTGCCCGGCACATAATACCCTTGCTGTTCGGGAATATTTACACAATGCTTTTAATGGAAATGTTATTGGCCTACATCACACCATAAATTGGCCAGCCAGGTCTCCTGATATTTCGCCAAATGACTTCTTCCTCTGGGGCCATTTAATAAGTATGATATACAAGGATAAAAATTACTCTAATCTAGATGAGTTGAAAAATGCTATTTGTGCAGAATGCAATAAAATTTCAATTTACCAGTTAGCCAATGTAAGAAGACAATTTTATGAACGTCTGGGTTATTGTCTAGCAGTCAGTGGAGGAATATTTGAAAATTTTCTTAAATCTTAAGTTTATTTCCAACATATTAATTATTGTAATAATATTAATAATTTATTGAAGCATGTAAATATTATAAATGTCATAGGTTCTTGAAATTTGTTACTCTAGTTTAGTTTAACTTAACTTAATTCGTCTGTATAAATACAACTTTAATCTTTTCACTGTACGATTTTTTGATAACAATAAAACACTAAATTTCAAAATGACAAGGTAATGTCACGCTAACTGGTATTTTTATTGTTGTTCATAAATATGAGGCGATAATAATGTAACAATTTTTAAAAATATATTAGTATCTAACTAGCAAACGGGTTAACCGAACAAATCTAAAGTTTTTACCATGTACGTAGATTTGCATGCTCTTCAATAAACTTGAATAGAATTTTTCTCTAAAATAATTAGGGAAGCCAATAACTGACCCCATTAAAAATTACATGTTATTTCCTATGTCCTGCCCGGCGATGCATCACCCGGTATATAATTTATGGCAAACTAAATTGGTTTATAAAAATCATTTGAAGCACATTTAAAAGTACTCTAGGATTTTTTTCAAAGTCTGCTACTTTTATGCCGGATTTCTGATAAGTAGCCATCACGGATTTGCCAGTACTGACCAATATTTTGCATTAAATTAAGTTAAATGAGAATAAATCAACCAGGGTTGTTTTTGATAAAGTAAAAATATAATTTAAACTGCAAAAATTTAAGTAATTTGTTATAATTACATTTACAGAAATCTAGACACTAATCTGTAAATGCCAGTAATATAATTAAAAAACTGTCTTAAGAAGACAAATCTGATAGATGATAGATGTAGAATTGAATTGGTTTATAACAAAATGAGAAGAATATATATGGTATTTTAGGATTTTTGCCAGTCTGCTACTTTAATGCGACATTTCTGTTAAGTTGCCATACTTGACAACTGTGACCATGATTTCTTCATTTTTTTATTTTTTTATTTAAATAAGAATGAACAATTCAGTGTTATTTTTAATAAAGTTAAACCGTTATTTAAATTGTAAAACTGTTAGTGATTTATTATAATTACATTTACAGAAATCTTTGACATTTAAATCTAAGTGCAAGAAGTATACTTAAATATGCCCTAATGTATTATTTCTTAATTTATAGTTATAATCACTTCTATAATGAAGTACACAGAGCAGTTTTTATAGTATTTTCATAATTATACTAATATAGCGCCTTTGATTATACATATATTTAATGCACAGTTTGCAAAATTACTAGTTTCAAATTAAATCTATAATTTGTTTAATAAGTAGATTAAGGTCGCGTTTTAGTATTTTAAGGTAATTATCATTATTTTTTTTACTTGATTTAGCAAAGCATTTTGATCAACAAGTGTATACAAACGATTAGAATGATAATGGGTTTAAAAGTATGTTGGTTTTTATTTCTTACGACGAAGAATAACTCTTTGTTTTAATTTTAAAAAGGTATTTTTTTACATTTGACACTTCGCAAGATATGGCTTTACTAATTCTAAACGAAAATGTTTTGTTGTGATCCATTTGTAAATTTAAATTTTTGTAAATATATTTAATAATTTATTTTTTACACATTTAAAATTGTATTTTTTTGAAACATTGATTTACACTGTAGTTCTTTTAGTGTACAACAAATGTTTTTTTTTAATTTTTGCAATTTCTCAGAAAACATCGAACACAACAGCTGTATGTCAAATTTACTGAATGCTCTTTTACTGCAGCATCAACGGTGAAAAAACTGTCTTATTTACCATAACCCGGTACAGCCCCTTGATAAGTTCCTGTGGGGCAGGTGAAACGCGTCAGTGAAAAGGGTGCTGGTTAATAAACCTTAAAGCTAGAGTCCTCCTTTTAACTCAAGAAAATCGAAGTTAACATTTCGTTTATTAATGCGACACTAGAAAATTTTTTTCCTTTACTATTTCTTACCTCAAATATATAAGAAAAAATATAAAAATAAACATTTTGGGACATAAGTTGGTATTTGGGCATAACTTATTTTGAATACTTTTACCCCAATATTTTTTTATATTTTTTGAAATGAAAGTAGTCAAGAGCTAACTTTTTTAAAGTAAAATTATCTAACAAACTAAAAATTATATATTTTTTAAATTTATTTTACACTTTTTTTTATCCTTGGACAAACTACGAAGGCTAAAACCCTAATTACTAACGTACCGTGGGTGTCTTGAGCGAGGTAAGAGGGAGTTTGTTGACACGGGACTTAAATAGTTGAAGATTTGGGGGAAGGAAAGACCTCCGCGGGCAGCAGGTTCCACATTCTAGAACCTCTAGGGATAAAAGAACGAACGAACAAAGTGGAAAGTTCGGGGCCTGTCCACTTGGACCGTATAGGGATGCATACGCGCGGCACCATGAGCCTTCTCTGGTGGGAACGTGAGTGGAGGAACTATTCTGGACAATTCTTCAGAGCAGAAGCCATGGAAGTACCTATAAAAAGCGATAAATCCCCTACAGCCCGACGATGGGCAAGAGAGGAAAGCCTTTCTGTAAGTGAATGATCATTAATGAGACAAATAGCTCTTCTCTGGATGAAATCAAAAATGCTTAGGGTTGTGGGGGACGCCATGCCCCAGATATGAGAACAATATTCCAAGGGAGGTCGGATTTGGAACACATATAAAGTGTATAAATTAGAAGGGGAAAATACTTTTTGGCTTGAAAGAGAAATCCAAGCTTTTTTAAAGCTGCCGTGGCTATAGAGACAATGTGTTTATGCCAGTTAAGGTTACTTTCAAAAATGTGAGGCCCACAAGATTGAAGGTGTCTTTGCTCTGTAAACATGCCGCCTAAGGCGGTCGTCTCACGACTCACCACTTGGCTCGGCCCTAAATCGGAGCTGTTATTAATAATAAAGAAGGAATAGGAATGTTAGAGAGGGCGTTCATAAATTACGTAAGACATTTAGGGGGAAGGGGGGTCAAGGAAAATCTCATCAAATCGTACTATGGGGAGTGCGAGGTCTGTAAAAATATCACGTAATTTTTGAGGAAGGACAGGAAAAAAACAATATATTTTGGGGCAGGCCCCCACAGAAAAATGTGATGTAGTGTTACTTTTTGAATAGAGGACTTTTTTTGCTCTTCAAACATTTTTGGTAACAAAATTAATTTCCGTTTAAGAAATGGTTGAAATGACTTTTGCATTCCCATAAATCTCACGTAAGATTAGGGATAGGGGTGTTGTTTTTCTAATTACACCATAATGGCATAATGGAGCCAAAAATTAAATTTATAATATATCAACTAATAAATTTTACATTAATACATAGCAATTTATAATTATTTTAAATCATCCTCATCCATTATTAAAACGTAATAAAATAGAATTTGCGTCAGTAATTTTAAAATCTTATATTTTACTCGATTCTGAACTTAGATTTCTGAGTTGATCAGATTTGACTTTGGCCAACTGTGACTGAAGGTACATCGTTATACTGAATCCGATTCAACCGATCGGATAAAACTAAATCCGACAAAAAATTGCGATATACACGTTTCAGATTGAGTAAGGTATTGGATTGACCGCCATAATTCAATCCTGTTTTTCAAGCGATTTGAATTGAGTTCAGTCCGATCGGAGGTTATATTTGTACGATTTAACGGTTTTGGAATAGGTTTGAAAAGTGACAAATAAGTAAAACAGCTGATTAGTGCAAAAACGAAATAGTGGAAAAAAATCTACTTAAATATTTGCTAAAATATTGTGATAATGTTTTTAGTGAATTGCGCTATAATTTTGTCTATATTTTTGAAATTAAATGAAATTAAGAAAATACCACAAAAGAAAGATAAGAAGTTTATTTTTATTTGTTTGCATTTTTGTTATTTTCCTTGTCAAATTTAAAAGAATTTAGAACCGGATAATCTGCATCCGATAAATTCTACGACGGAGGGCACAGTGTTAGGTTCAATGCGATCCGTCCAATCGGATTTGATTTTTACGATGTAGCCTTTGTCTGTTGTTTCAAAAAGCCGAACAATTAATTTTGACCAAAAATTAACCATGGATCGGACACTAAGTATTTTAATCGATTATATATCTCCAATTAAGTTTAATAAAGAGTAAATAAAACAAAAAAATAAAATTGTACTAGGTAAGTGCAGACGTAAACTTAAAGAAAAAGTTTAAATAATTTTATGTTACATATTGTTAACGTTTTTATTTCAGTCAATATCCTTTAGGTTAAAAATGATTTCAGTACTTTCTTTACTCTGCAACATCTTTAATTAAATACATAATACCGCTAAATAGTAATTTTACACTTTAATTATAAACGTCAATAGTAAAACAAAATAAGTAAATAAAATATATTTTCTTAGGAAGAAATTAAATTTTACAGGAAATGAGTACGGGCGCAAGAATGTAATTAGACTACTACAGACTATTAGAACGCCACTGTTGGTAACTACATACATCTAATATAGCACCATTCACCTATTGCACCACTTACCTTGATAGTTGCTGCAGTTGTCTTTCTTGTCTCAGTTTTTCCTGGTCAATTTGTTGGTATTGCGCTGCTATGGCGGGATACTGCCTGTCGTTTTCTCCTACTGGCTGAGACCGACACTGCACCGCCAGAAATGTCAAGCCAACTGTAATAACATAGGCATGTTTTAAAATCATTATACTTTTACAGAAAATCTGTTTTTAAGTTATTCACTTCTATTATCGGACCATTTTAATTTAAAAATGATTTAAGCAAAAACACAAAGATAAGGTTTTTAGTCATTTACGTATGCACTCGTGGTTACAGACTTTCTGGCCTTGCTCAGCTATTTTTGTTTTTGTTACCCTAAAATTAATAAATCGCCGCCTCAGAAAAACAACAACGCAACTGTAAAATTATGACATTTTGACTTAATTTAGATTCTAAATTTATCCCTTTAAACACGGAAAAAATCGAAAGGCGTTGTGTGCTATAAGAGTGTAGCGCAAAAATTGTGTTAAATATGTTTATTATTGACGTTCTGAATATAATTTTTGTCATTTATTTTCTGTTATAAAAATCAACGAGTCGTAAAGTTTTTAAAGTAAATGTAACGAAGGGAAGGGGAAGGGTTCACCATATCTTTTGGGTTTTAAAAAAATTCGGCAACATTTTTACAGATACTGCAAAATTGCTTCGACAGATTCTACCAATAGTCGTCTTATGTAAATAAATTGGAAATATGTATTTACAAAATTTAATAAATCCTAATTTTTATTTGTTTTTAAAATAGTAATAACTGATTAAGGACTTCATAAAAATTTGCGTCGGGACATGTTCCGATATATCGGGACGGATGGCAACCCTAAGCATGATGTATCACATTTTATCATTTTGCATATAACGTTTTAAAATTATTTTTTAAAATTAGAACACCCTGTATATTTTAAGTTTATGTCAGAATATAACACTTTAAAATTATGTTTTATTAAAATTCTTATGAATGGTCAAAAACAAGCAGTATGTAAGGCCAAACCAACCTAGATATATAAAAAAAAATATTAAATTTTAATTTTAAGTCTGGGTTGCCTTTTTCATTCTAATATCATGCCATGTACTTTTCTTACTTTAAAAAAGTATAGACAGTATTTTATCTTGTCAGTCTGTTTTTATAGATCACTCTGATCTCAGTTTTAATCAGTTCTTATCTCAGTTTAATATTTTTGCCCTAGCTCAAATACTAAAATTAAAACATATTACTTTTATATCATTAGGTACTTAATGAAATGTTTTAAAGCGAGCACTATGATACTTTTACTGTTACAAATGTTAATTAAATAAAGGTAATTTTCTAGAAACTTGCGGCAACTCCGATATTGACGAAATTTCATATACGGGATTTTTTGAGACACACTCAAAGGGAAAATTTAAACTAAACCCATTTTAACCATACTCATTCTTCTTTTTAAAACACAATTCTTGATTTAAAGCTTAAGTGCTTAAAGCTAAAAACGGGGTTTTGAAAGGTGAAAATCAAATATTGTATGCCACCCTATATTTAAAATCAAAAATTTTGTGCAAAAAGCAGGGAAATAAATATAGTGAAATTAAGATTAGTTTAAATTTTAATTTTGATAATGGATATCTCGAGAACGAAACGTTTTCGCCAAAAAATTCGTAATCAGCGCCCTAAAAATCCCCGTGTACCAAATTTTGTCAAAATCGAAGTTGCCGTATGTTTCTAAAAAATTTAAGAAAAATGTTATTCTTTTGTTGGTATTATGTAGGTTTTTCCTTAGAAAATTTACCGTATTAGGCAGCAAAAGAGTAAAAAAATAACGAAAGTACCATACAGTCTAATATCGTTGGCTTGCTTTAAAACACTGCATTTAGTTATGCTGTAAAACTTTATTTAGTTTTTAAACCAGGACAAAAATAATAAATAATAAAGGTACGAACCCTGTATTTATTTTTTTTTTAATTAAATTAAATTTGTTTTTATCATAGAAAAATTAAAGATTATGGAATCACTCTGGGGCACATTTAGAAAATTAAAATTTTCTTTAAAAAATGAATAAGACATGGTGTTTTAAGATGTTAAACGTACTTCAAATAAGAAAAAGGTATAATATACAGGATTTCTCATATAAAAATCAAAAGTTACAGTCATTTCCGGTGAAACCAGAATTATTTTAAGAACCAACCACCGTCACCTAGTTTGGGTAATACCGCTAAATAAATAAAAAAAGGTAGCCGAAAAGTAAACTCGTGAGCTCTTGGGATATGATATATTTTTAAATACCTACTGTATATTTAATACTATTTTAATAACGTATTTATAACAGATGTCGGATGCTGAAGTAATTGCAGACGTATTACATAAAAATCTATAGCTAGTAGTGTATTATACCCAATAAATGTAACAATAAAAATAAATGTAATGATTCTTATTAAATAAAAATTGTTTCTTAGTATTATTATTGTGTAGAACTAATTTAATAATAAATGCGGAACTAATAAAAAGGAGATCATTACAAAAGTGATTCTACCAAATCGGTACAATTAAGTGTAACGCACCTTTACATGGTAATGAAATAATAAACGGTTTTTATTTTATTTTAAAAAAGAGAAAAGCAATTGTTGATTACCAGTTTATAATACAGCTCGAAAGTTTTTACCTGTGTTAATGACGAAAAAAAATCTTGAAATTAGAATTGTTTTTAAAATGTGTAATAACGCGTTAGCTTACAAATATTAACTTTTATAAGCTTTAATACTAGTATATGTATACTAACACGGATCCAAATTTCCTTAGAATTTAAAACAAAATTATTTTTAATAACAAACTTTAAAAGTGGCAGCAAAAAAGGAAAGAAACTCTGACTTATAATTTTTTATACAGAAAGATTCTTAACCTCTATACGCGTAAACTTGGAAAATTATTGCCAAAGACAAAATTACTAACAATAAAAACTATTTTTATTTAGGGGATTGTTTGTTTATGTAAGATATGAAAATTCAGAAATAAAGACATTTAATATTATTATTATTATTATAATAAATTATTTTAATTAAAAAAACCCTGAATTCTAAAAACAAATAATACCAAATTATAAAAAAGATCGTAAACTGGGTTTATGGTCCAATATAAATAGATGAATTTTTTGGTCTTTGTAAAAACTAAACCAATAAACAAGTTATGATAATGTTTGGGATGTCTATTAGTGCTCGACTATTAGTTGTGGTCGTTGTAAGTACGCGATTAGAATCAAAAATATGGCTTATAATTAAGGGACTTATTTCATTAACATAATAAGTCACAAATAGGAAATGCGGAGTTAATAAATTTTAAGTTAAAAAAGTTTTAAGGTAACTAGTATATTAAAAATAAACTTAATTTTTTTATTACTATATTAGGTCTAAGGACACTACCTAAAACTTTTTTGTGGCTCATCATATTAGTATTCAGTGGCGGACCAAGGCTAAAGCAGGCCCTAGGCAACATTGTAACTCCGGACCAGTTTTTTAGTCGTGATACATAGTTTGCTTTTAGTAGTTTGATTTTTAAGCATATTATAGTATGCAATAATTATCTGATTCCAAGTAAAAAAGGAACACAATTTTATGCATGCACAAAAATTAAATTAATTTTATTTATTAAAGCAAACACTAATACTTAAATAAATACACACAGATTAATTACTTATATTGCCTTTTTCCTCGCTTTTGCAATTTTATGGAAAAAAGCAGCGGCGGCTGGCGATAGCCATTTTGGTGGGCACAACCCACAACATTTTTAAATCTACTAATAACTTTTTTATTGTTGATTTTTACGGCCTTTAAAATTACCCGTTATTTGTTTTACTATTTAACTTATTATCACTAAAAATAGATTAATTATTAATAAGAGGCCTTAATAAAATTTTAAACATTAGGTTTTACTTTTGGTGCGCCGCTGGAAAGAAGAGGTAAAGTAAATAGAAAAATTGATTTTAAAGGGGTGAAATTTAAATATTGAGTGCCAGTTTAGACCTAAATTAAGAGTTGTTTGCAAAAAGAAGCAAAAAGTGGAAATAGGATTAATTTTCTTTGATGATGGATATCTCAAGAACGAAACGTTGCCGACCATTTTTTTATTGGGGAATGTTGCAATAATTTTATCAAATAAATGACCACATGGATACAGGCGAAATATAATTTTCTCCTCAAAAATTATAGGTCCTAAGCACGTGCCCAGCTTGCCTAGGCCTTAATCCGCCTATGCTAGAAATTAAATAAATTAGAGAATAAAATAGATTTTTGTGGCTGTGTGGCCTATCATGTTATTACAATAAGCCCTTTATTTATAACTACCTTGTTTATTTTTTCATTATTTGTCTTTACAATTAGACATTTAAATGGAAATGCCCACATTTAATTACTATTTGTATTTAAAACATGGGTAATTTTGAAGAGGGATGTCTATTTCAAAAATTTAGAGTTTTTAAAATATTTACAATTTTTCTATTTTAACAATTCTATTAGCTACGGCCATGGGCGGTTAAGTTGATCATGACATTTAAATGTTTTCCTTGAGAAAAATGGTCCAGTGGCGTAAAAAAAAATTGACCCAAACGTCTAATTTTTAAAGAAATTAAGTAGCAACCTCATAAAAGATCCTTGGATACGTGAGGGAGCATGCCGGCGATTCTCCAATTTTAAATATACACTGTCGCGTTGGACATCCGTATAATCTCCCATAAAAAAAACGAATTTGCGAAGTGAGTTTTGAGAATAAACCTTGTCGATTGTCATTATCATTGACAAAAAGTAAACATGTGTCTGAGAAGCAACATTAAGAAAGTAGTTGAAGTTAATTTAAAAGTGCCTTTTTCATAATAAACTAATTTAAAAATAGGTTTTAATCGCTTGTTTATTCAAACATGTACTCTTTATTAAAAAGTTAAATAAATTCTAAAGTAAACTAATTACGAAACAGTGTAAATTATAGACTTTAAGAAGATTAACCTGACATAATGTTTAGTCTTGAAATAATATTTAAAATTAACATTTTTTCGATGAAATTTTCAAGAGAAATTATTTTCTTGATGTTGATTTCTCTTTGCTATTGTACTATAAATCCTGCCTTTAAAAAATAAGACCGGCCGAGTGGAAATTATAACAAAAACGAAATTTAACTGTTTTATAATTTTTGAACTAATAAAAGTTGTGTTTTTTTATTTTATTTGTAAAAAATTTAGAACATCAATAGCAAATTTATGTAATATAAATTTTTACGTGAATAATTGGGTTTCTAAATTTAAATGTTTTAAATATGTAGAGAAATAGAACGGAACATTTAACGTATTTACCAGACATTTTCTCACGCACGGAAGCTATACACTGCTAAACCTATTCTATAATTTTACCTTTATGCTAATATACCCGAACTCAAAATAAAAAAAGGGTAAAAAATGTATCAGCTGTAGTTACACAGTGTGATCCAATAACTTCAACAAAACAAATGTAACTTTATGATTTATAATCACTCAGGAACTATAATCTTAGGTATGCTTCCTAAAATAGTCGACCGAGTTAATAACCAGGTTTAATAATTCTAATTTTTTGGTCTTAAGAAATGACTTTAAAATTTTCTGAAATCCAAAACTTAATACTAAAATAGAGAAAATATTAATTGCTTATGTGCCATGAAAAGGTTATGCAACGCTTGTAATTTAAGTTTTATTACCTATTTTTTTATTGTAGCCACTCAATGCCACAAAAATGACTAAATTCAATTTAGGGTTAATTACTTATACTAATGCTAATTCTAATACTAAAATTAAATTTTAATTAGCCCTAGTATCATAAAAACCCAAAAATGTGTTTTTGTTTTTAAACATTACAAATAATAATTCCAAAATGTATGAATAAATGGGATATTATGACCTGCTATTGACATTTTTATTATTTGAAAAAAATTACATAATTGCTAAATATTTTTTATATAATATATAAAATAAATATTCTATTGCTATTTTGTGACAACCATTCATCAAGTTTTGCTACCTTAAAAAACATATTAATAAAAAGATATTAATATAAAAATTAAAATATAAAAATAAGTTAAAAGTAATTTGGTTGTAGCTACTTTAAAAGATTTTTAGACAGTACAAATGTATCATACAAGGTTAAGCCCAATGTTTTATAAAAAGCATATTTCTTTGACCTAAAAGTGTTTTTAACCATTTATTTTATTATCTAAAATAGGGATACTTTACTGCTAATTCTTTGATACAGTTTTTACTTCCCCTTAATATACTTTGAATTTAATTATTACAGACAACATGGTTAGTTTAGGACACGTACCGCGTTTTAGGAAGCATATTTTTTTGACAAATTTCAATAAAAATTTTCATAAAACGTTTAACTTTATCAATAAAGAAATATATTTTTAGCTTATTAACAGAACCTGCATAGCAACATAGGCATTTTGTTAAACGGGCATATAGACCATAATTTTAAACATTTTTTTAAACAAAATTTTACCCTGGCAATTTTTACATTAAATCCAAGCTTTAAACAACAAGAATAATCATCCAGGTTTTTTCTTACTGTTAAAGGTACTTTTTTAATAAAATTTATAATGTTCTTTTAAAATTTACTCTTGTCAAAACATTTACGAAGTTGTTGTCAAAATATTTTATACAAGGTGTCCAAAAAGGTGATGTCAAATGATAGGGTGATAAAGTGAGCCAAAATAATATTATAATATCAGTACTTCATTAAAAGAAAGCTCTATCTTGCTTTGTTAGGGAAGGTTGACCTGAAAGTAAGAATTAAATATATATATATATTTCAAATTATATCCTTTAAACTATTGCCACAGCACCAATAATATTTAAGCAACTAAATTACCTCATACTAGTGCTTTTTTCAATGATAAACGGCTCTTTGGTACTACAGGTTGGGAGGATTTGTTTCCGTTGATTTTGTGCATTTTTAACAGAAGTGAGAAATTTGATATTTTGCACACATTTCATTTTTTTCCTTTTTTTTCTATTAAAATGTATACCGATGTCTACCGTACCGTTCTTCATAAAATCGTATTGTTAATTAAAATACGGTTTAATTATTTAAAACGGTGTCTCTTACTCTCTCGACTTTTTAATATACTTTAACACTGTTTTTAAGCATGTATGCATATGCAATGGTTGGTATGTATGTTTTTACGATGTGATTTTATAAAGAACGGTACAAGATATCGATTAAAATTAGGCATAACTTCTTGCTTGTAGAAAAAAGAAAAAAATAAGATGGTCAAAACAAATGGTCAATTTTGTCACCTCTGTCGAAAATCCACACAAGAAATGAAAAAGGAAAAAAATCTTACCCTGTATAATCCCGGTTTACTGAACAGCCGTTTAACTATTGAAAGAAGCATATGTATTACGCTATTAAGCTGCCTAAATATTAATGGTACAGTGACAACAGTTCAAAAGTTATTATTAAAATTAGTTTTTTTTAAACTTTAAAGGTCAATAACTTTCTAGCATACACGGAAAAAAAATCGAAAGGCGTTGTTTGCTATAAGAGTGTTGTCATTAATTTTCTGTTATGAAAATCAACGAGTCCTACAGTTTTGTAAGTAAATGATAGTAGCTAACAACAAGTTCTGCTACAAAAGTAATAAATACAACTGCACATTATTTGCTACAAAAACGGAGCGAGTTTTACTACTACGTGTACCTGGGGCCTATAGTGCTACACATTGTAACTGTGTAGGTTACAATAATATGAATATTTACCAGATTTTTTTTTCCGTGTGGCAAAGCGCGATTGAATTTTTTTATACATATAAAGTACTGACTAACACTTTCACACTCTATTACCCCTATCATGTACGACAAACAAAAATGTTTCTTTCTAAGTGTCATTAACAAATGTTTGATTACGTGCCACTTTAACAGTATTTTAATAATTATTTTAAAAGCAGTGCTTTTTAACTTCTTTAAACAGGCCACAATAAAAAAAAAACCTAACAATAACAAATAAATAATTTTTGACACCACAGCATATGTTAACATAGACAAAAAAACTATACTTTTTATTTCATTTTGTTTTGTTAGCATTAAGAATTTAATATTGATTTTTAAACTTAATAAAAGTATTATAATGTAATGTAATTATGTGTTTTTTTTCAAAACAAACTCAGAAAAGAAAATGGTTTAATCAATCATTGAATATTATTTAATTTAACCATTTCTGGCGTTTAAATGCTAGTAATGATCAAAAAGTGTCAACTTATATTATTGATTTAATTATTAAAGCTTTGTTAGAGTAAAAATACAATTACCTAATTTAATTAAAACCAATTGTTACTTTAAATATTTAAATCCGTGGTTGAAACCACTTTAACACTTCTGGCGGTTAAAGTACACAAATAATTATCAAAAAAACATAACGAGATTTTAAATCAATATATTGTTTGTTGTTAAATGAAACGACCGCAGTTTGAATACAATAAATTTTTAGGTCGATGCATTACTTCGGTACCTTGGTATTCTTTAAATTAATACATTTAAGAACACGTTTTTTAAGTTTAAGTTAAGTAACATTTTATTTTTGAATTAACAAATACATTTTAAAAATGTTTTATATGTTATTTTGATTTAACCTCCCTAGGGAGGTTAAATCAAACAATTTAATTTTCGTAGTGTAAATATTTCTTGTATTCTTTTAAATAAACTTTTCTATTTTTTTAAAAAGCTAGTCTGCTCTACCGATAATATAAAAAAGTTTGCACAACCTTTATTTTTTTATTTTTGAGCAAAATGTCAATGAAATTTTTGTTTAAAATTAGCAGTTAAAAAGGCAGATATTATTATTGCCTTTATTTTATGCAGGTTATTTTGGTATAGTATCAAAAGAAATAATTTGAATTTAATAATAAAATATTGTAAAAACTCCAACAATAAAAAAAAATTAAAAAGTTTAATAAAAATGTCTATTAATATTTTTATCAATTTCAAATTTTATTATTAGAGAAATTCCTTATGAAACATTTGTTTAGGAATAAGAAATAAAGGTACTTTTCTCCTGGAGTGTGTTTTGCAAACCCTGCAAAAAGCCCTATAAAACGTATTGTTTTTACAATCAAAAATTTATATATTTTTTTTCAAAAAATAAATTTTTAATTCATTTATTATAAATTAAATTTTAATATGTTATAAAACTACGGTATATTTTAATTTCACAGAGATACAGGAACAATTTTTATATTTTCTTTTCTTTCTCTGTATAAAAATAAAACACAAGTTAGTTTTATGGAGAACTGAACGTTATTTAATACATGTTTTTGTGCTTTTTGCTATATTGTTGCAAAAGCGGTTAATTTTAACCTATACTATTTATTAGGGTTGTTAGAAATAATAGGTTAGGATTTTAAGATGCAGTCCTTTATGGTATCAATACACATACCACTCTATTATGTTTACAAAACCTTTTTAAGTGCAAAATATGATTCCTAATGTTTTTGGAGTACCCAGTTGATTTTTACGCAAAAACATTTAAATTAACACAAGAATATAGCACTAATATATCACTTAAAATCTCCACTATTTAACATAAACCACTAACTTTTAAACATAATTATCCAAAAGGTCATAAATATTAAAAAAATTACCTAAAAAATTGAAAGATACATCTTAAGAGGGTAAACTATATTAGAAATAAGAAACGGACTGAAGTGTTTTAGTTTCTACTAAGTATTTATATAGCTTCTCCTTGAAAGAGAAAGGGTTCTATATGGCAGATTCATTCATACTAGACCGAATATGCAAGCTATCATCTGTAAGTACAATGTTTGTACATTATTGGTGTAACCGTTTGCTTTTTGTAGTTTTTTCCCATTCACCAATCGGATACAATTTTCCTAAAGTCGTGTCTGGGGTGGTTTGTCCTTGGCGAAATATCTTACATCCTCCTAGGTGAAAAAATATGTTTAAACAATTAAATCGTATATTTCAGCAACCAGTTGGCTAAATTTATAGTAAATAAGAAAAAACATGTCTAACTCAAACACTAAAAGGTTTTATCCTAAACAAATTTAAATATCTAGTACTTAAGACACTTCCAAATTAAATGTAACGTATATTAAAATATTATTTGTAATTTAAGCGGTCCCATTCTTTCCAGGCGTGTACCCAACAAAAAGATCATCCAATTAATTTTGATGTCAAACATAAGATTACATTTTAAATTATTGTATTATGTAAACAAACATGTTTGTGTAAAAATCGTCTTTCATGCCCCTGTATGTGTTAGGTTCTGTAAGAAAAATTGCATTTAGTGCAGAAACCCGTCAAGCAGCGCTTTATAGTGTATTTCTGTAGTACATTTTAGTTGTTCTTTATTAACCCTTCATGTTTGCTTTATCAAACATGTATTGTTGTAAAAAGCATGCTAAAATGAATTAAATTATTTAAACAAAAATATTTTTTGTACTTGACGGGTTTCTAAAAACATATTTATCCATTATTTATTTTTTTGTGATAAGTAGTCACCTCTGTTACATTTAAAGGAATTTTTATTAAAAGAATACCATAAAAATAGGTTTTATTTTTACACAAAGACCAAGCCAAGTCAGGATCGCCAGCGAGAAAGGTACTAGACCTATTTCTTTCTCTCTGTCATACGTTGTTTGTGTGGCAAAGCTGCCTTTAGCACCGTTTATGCTAAGACAATAAAGAATGAAGAAGGTTTAAAGGAGAGATCAGGGGCGCCTTCAAAATCGACAACCTTGGGCTAAAATTTACCCTTTTTACCTAACTAAAAGACAAGCAGATAGCTGCAGCCCCGTATGTATTGATTTATAAGCTTTTGAGAGACATAATGTATTCGACAAGTGGTGAGCTGCAGCCTCGTGTGAATCGATTTATAAGCTTTTGACAGACAATATAAAAAAACGTAGACAGAGTATAGGGGGAGGATCATGGTTAGTTCTGGTTAGTTATTTTTTTCTTTTAGTAAACCCCCATTGCTGTCAAAAACTTATAAATCGATACACAGCTTCAGCTAACCGCTTGTAACTAAAAAAGGTATTAGTAGTGTTTTTAAGTGTATATTTCCGATTTAATAGTAATAATTAAAAACTAAAAAGCAAAAAATAAACATTAAAAAAAAATTGAACCGACTTCAAAAAAATGGATAAAACTTACTTAAAAATAATAATAAAAAATATATATACAGGGTGTCCCAACTCTATTGATACAGCAAATTACTTCGCCCCGGTACAAGATACAAAAATAATTTTGGGATAAAAAATGTTTAAAAATGTTTATTTAAATACACTTTTTTTCCTCTTTATATATATTTATCATAAAAAAAAATAATGAATATATATTTTTTTAAAAACCCGTCAAGAACAAAAAATATGTTTTGTTGTTTTGTTTATTTAATTTAATTCATTTTAGCTTCCCTTTTACAACAATAGATGTTTGATAAAGCAAACATGAAGGGTTCACAAAGAACAAATAAAATATTCTACAGAAATACACTATGAAGCGCTGCTTGACGTGTTTCTGCACTAAACGCAATGTTTCTTACAAAACCTAACACATACAGGGGCATGGAAGATAATTTTTACACAAACATGTTTTTTTACATAATATAATAATTTAAAATCGCTGTGAATCCTATTTTTGACATCAACATCAGTTAACTTATTTCTAAAATGAACGATTTACATACCAAAAAGCGGTTCTATTCTGAATTTCGGAAGAGAAAAAAGATAAATGCTATCTTAGAAACCAATATTTTTCTTTGCAATCACGAAGAAAGTTTATATAAATCCGCGTCCAGACTTGCAACAATTCCCGGTGCCGCGTAACGCCACATACGGCGCGGCGCCACAGAGTGCGGACGTGTGATTTAGAGCTTGTCGATTTTTGGCGTCAAAGGAGCACGCAAACAGATTGGTTAGTTTGCACGGATGTTTGGCGAATTGTTGCAAGTCTGGACGCGGCTTAAGAGTGCTTAAGGTAAAATCTCGTTTTAGTATATAGATATTTTATATGTTATGGCCAATTTATGTATTAAGCTTACGTTAAAAGTCTAGAACCAAGGTCACACCCTGGGTAAACATTTTTTTCTGGCCCTGTATATCTCTGGTATTTTAATAAAACTAACTACTGCAAAATACTTAATAATAATTAAATTTTTATGTATTTTAAAATTAAACCAACAAGTATGAGCGTTTGACAAATTACAAATAAAAAAGGTTTTCATTTGTTGCACACTTTACGGACCACACTATACACAGGGTGCCCACTAACCGAGAAACTACAGACTCCTTATACCAAAATTTACGATTTAACCAAACATGCTTATTAGACTGGGCCAAAGAAAAAAAAATATTTCTTTTGGAAAAGTGAATTTATTTTAAAATGTTAGGAGATGTTTTCAGCGATTTAATTTTGCTTAAAAATGTATTTGGATTTATTTGAATATTGATATTTGTAGTAGTGACAAAAAAACCAAAATCAAGAAACAGGGAGATATTTTTGTAGGGAACATAATTTCTTTAAGAATGTTTTTGGTAAAATGTTTAAAAATCTGTTAGTCGCGATGTTTTTTTATCATCAATTTTTACAGTAGCGTTTGAAAAAAGGTTTTGTTTAGTTTTGGCTCAGTCCAATACCTATGTACATACATATGTTTAAATGTTGATGACAACGATGATATAGGATGTCAAAGTATTTTTAGTTTAGTTTGATAATTTTTGATTTCTTTTAAATATTGTTATAAAACTCGGCGTCTAAAGATGTTTTTACATTAACTGTTTAGATTGAATGTTAATTTTTATGTGTATCTAAATGGCACTACCTACACTACTTTGAATGTTTTCAAATTCCCGCAGGTTTTTGCTTTCCTGTATCAACCATCTACATAAGTAAAACAGGTAACTATATGTACATGTCTATGTTTTTACACAAAAAATATACTTTTTTAAGAATTGCGCTGAGAAAGAAACAGCGTAAAGGTCGGGCCTCACATAACCGCACCGAGCCCGGATTCACGGTAACAGAGGAAAGTGGGGCAAATTGAATGAAAAAATTCAAAAGCACTTTTCATGCCCTTATAAAAATATAAAAAGCATTTTTGTCAAGCTAAGTCTATTGTTTTATGTATGTTTATCTCTTTGTTTAAACAAAACAGATTTTCCTACTTATCTCTGTTCCTTTTTATCCAAACTTTAGGTGTAGTATAGATAAAAGTCTAGCGACACATAACCGCACCGATGTCCACAAGACCCGCGCCGTAGCATGACCGTGTCTCGTACGGTCTAAAACATGCCAAGCCAATGAAATTATACGTGGATAGAATAGCGCCGATGTTCCCCAAACCAAGCTTTGAGTTTACCGGACGTCACCTTTTATTTTAGTTTATAACGTATAAAAATTAAAAGTAAGTAACTAAAGGTTAGTTGTTGTTGTATACAAACAGTACAAGAAAAAGTAATTTAATTGGCATTAAAAAATGTTAAATTAATTTTATTGTTACAACTTGTAAATAATATGTGACTAACACTTATAATTTATTTTTTGTTTTAATTAGTTTTTTTTTAATTAAGTGGTCGGGCACGGAGCAGTGATATTAGGCCAACGGCATTTGATTACAACGGTTTATTTCAAAACCTAGACACGGCCGTGCGACGGAGTTGGCTTCAGTGTGGATATGTGTGGCCAAACCTTAAAACTGTGTTACCCTATTTGTGAAGGTTTATTTTACGATCAGGTGTAATTTAAAGTGTGGTGTAATTGACTCATATTACTGCAGTTTGATTAAATACAAAACTTTTTGCACCGCATCCGTCTACATTTCACCAGAAAAACGCACGTCATGGGTTCGTTGCGGTTATGTGTGGCCCGATCTTAATACTGTAACTACTACTTCTTAAACTAATAAATATTTTAGGTATTTTTTCGTTTATTTTTTGTTTGCAATAAACATATTAAACGAAAATATCTCGAAAACGGTTATTAAAACAATTTTAACAAGATTTTCTTTTTCTGTAGAAAACATTCAAGATTGTCACTGTCAAAGTTGCGACGTCTTAGAAAAAGATAAAGTAGTGTAGGTAGAAACATAACATGTCAGAAAACCTTTTTTCTATTACTTTACAAAGAACTGAGAGAATTGAAATTAGTCTATAGTGAAATAAAAGAAATTTAGATCCTTTTTTGGGAATAGGTTTAACACGTGCAGCTTTTCATCTATTAGGAAAAATACCTGTGTCATAAGAAACTCGAAAGAGCCAAGTTAAGATGGGTGCAAGTGGAGCCCTTTTTTTAACAACTGCTGGTATACCATGCAGCCCAGACGATTTCTTGGTGTTAAGAAAAGAAAGGATAGACTTAATGTGTTTCCCTTAAAAATAATATCGGGCGTTTTATAAGGAACTGGGGCAATAGCTGAAACTGGATGATTTACGGGAGGGTCAAGGGTTAAATTGGCAGCAAATTGTTTAGCAAATAGTTCCGCCTTTTCCTTAGCGGTAGAAAAATAATCATCTTTTGAAGTAAGTAGTAGAAAAGAGCTGATACAAAAATTCCTACTTATGTTTTTCGCAAAGGTCCAAAAAGATTTTCTGCCATTAGAGCAAGAAAGAACTTTGTTTCTAATACGATTGTCGAAGAAGTCTTTGGTTTTTGAAATTCTTTGATTGTAGTAGTTTCTAACTAAGTTTCAGAACTAACCAGAACAGAAGGTGGCTGATTAAAATTTTAGAGCTTATTTGAGTCTCCGTCAGAAACAGTATGTGGGACTTAGAAGACTGAAGGTGATGGTGAACAAAGTTTATATTGGTGTTACGCCATAATTTGCAAAAGAAATTAAACTTCTTGATGAAGGCCCCCGAATGCACCCCTCGCCCGGAGATCCAAATGGAGGGGCATTTTACCTCCGGAACATTTTACTTCTGGGTGTGCCGCCATCATTTTTACACAATTTGGGGGTTAAAAGAAAGAAAAGAAAAGAAAGAGAAAAGAAGGATTTGGATACCAGGTTTTATTAGAGGAACTGCAGCATATTTGAAAAATCAGTTGGTTTTTTTCGAATTAAATTAAATTAAAAAAGATGGCTTCATAAAAAATACATTTACTATTTGAAAAACTATTAAACTTTAATATTTATCACTATCAAATAAAACAAAATCAAGGAACTTTATAAAAAAAGAACCAAAAGAACCACAAATTAGCAATTTTATCAATTGACTTAAAGTGCAGGTAAATTAGAATATAGTATTCCGTGTATTCCAAATTATATTCACATTTTTTTATAAACATACCACCGAAACACCTTATCTTAGCAACTAATATGTTTTAGCAGCGGCCATTTTTTTCTTTTTCCACCTATTTTTTGTATTCTTTAGCACCATCTCAATCAAACCGTTTTACAATTATGCATCTTGATTTTTTGAGAGCCATTTGTAGTATTGCATCTAGGTTGTTATGATCCTTTATTTATAACTTTATTTTAAATTCGATTCTAAATAAATTGGTTTTATTAGATTCGTCAAAAATCCTTTATTTTAAAAATGCTTGTTTAAAAAGGATTGGTAATAGTTAAAAAAGAAAATGTCAATTTTCCACTTAAACTTTGTGATTGTATTATTCCAACATCACTTAGGGTCATTTAATTAATTTACTTTCAATCATGGCTACCTAGATGCAATATTAAAAATTGCCCTAAAAAATTAAGTAGGCTTAAAAAAATTAGATTGTCACTCGTTGACTTAGAATCGTCGTGGGAACCCGAAAATATTAAAATATACAGAGTGTTCCAAGTATGAGTGTTAAAAATTTAAACTTTGAGCCATTTCCGGTTAAATGGGAAGTGACTGAAAAGTAGAAAATATGCCTAAAATTTCTCTACTCATACCATTTCGTATTTTGATATGTCCAATACTCTAGGAGTTATGGCTTGTCTAGTAAATTCGTTGACACTCGGTATATAGTGAAAATATAGTGTAATAAAAAAATTTAATACATTTTTCTAGTAATTATTAATTTTAGTACAACAAGTTCCCAAACTCGGCGGTCGTGAAATCTTAAAAACGATGTTTTTTTTCTTTAAACAATGGAATAAAGCTTATAAATAAAAATGTTAATTGCTTTTACTTTAATTAGTGACAGTCAGCTCAAATAATGAATCAGTAACAAATTAAAATAAAACATATTTATATACAGTGTTTGGCATCGTCAATAGCCGATTTGAAATTTATTTTATTTTGGAATAATTTGTTATTTATTAATAACATATGACCATTTCAATATAGGTATTAGATATTACCCATCTAGTTGACAGGTTTAACTGGGTGTTAGAAGAAAAAAATACTTTTTGGCTCAAAAGAGAAATTTAAGATTTTTTGAAGTTGTCGTGGCTATAGATACAATGTGTTCATGCCAGTTAAGGTTACTCTTAAACTGTAGTGATAGATACTGTTGTCAACAAAACTATAAATGGAATTGATGTGGAAGAAAGAAGGTTGTTTATGTGAAGAAGAAACAAGTTGTTACCACTACTGAGGCACTTCAGCATTAACTTGGTAAAAGCTTGAAGATTGGCAATCCACAATGACTGATATACGTCAATCAGAAAGAGAACTAAGAGTTTAGTTAAAGGACCGTATAGGAGGGAAGTTTATTAAGAAGCGCGTCATGCCAGACCTGATCAAAAGATTTAGATATATGAAGAACAACAATATGCGGTTCACCTAGAAACATGAGAGAGTTAATGATTTTTTTCATTACTTTACTAAGCACGAAAAGAAGTCAAATAAGTATATAATTAGATAAAAAAGAAATAAAGTCTTTCTTGGGGATAGGTTGAACACGTGCAGCTTTTCAACTGTCTAGAAATATACACGTGTGATATGAAATACTAAAGAGTAGAATTAAAGTTCGAAAGCACATTTTTTTAAAACGTTTGCTGAAATACAATTAAGGTCAGAAAATTTCTTTTTGTTAAGAAAAAATAGAATACATTTGATATTTTTAAGAAACTAAGGCTGGAATTGGATGATTGGCGGGTAGGTAAAGGGTTGAATTGGCAGCAAATTGTTAGGCAAATAGTTTGTCCTTGTTTTTAAATAAAAATAATTTTATCTTCTTAAGTTTGTGGTGGATAAAAACTCGTACAAAAAAATCTTACTAAGGTTTTTGGCAAAAGACCAGAAGGATTTACTGCCATTTAAACAAGAAAGAACTTTGTTTTTAATGCGACTATCTAAAGGATCTTTGACTTCTAGGATTGTTGAATGATAGTGGTGTCTTGCTTTAATGCAAGCTTGTCGATTTTTTAAAATAGGATTTTGTAGAAAATTTTTATTAGCTTCATTTTTTAAAACTCTAGCTTTGTCACATGATTTAGAAAATCAAGATTTGTCATTGGTGTTTTTTTTTTTTTTGGTGTAAGAAACATGGGGTTTAATGCAAAATAAGATTGAATTGGTCAGTTGCTTACAGATTTAGAAGGATCGTTGGAAGAAAAGCAGATTGTGTAAAAAGTGTAGGTGGCGAAGAAGACCCTTAGGCCATCCCAGCCGGCTTAGTCGTAGTGTCATACGGTTCGTGGTGGCATGCATTCATTTACCAGAGTAAAATATTATACATTTTCCCCAAAAAGACGCACATTTAAAATAATTATAAATTACAATTAAAAACATTTTCTTTACTTAAAAGGAACAAGGCAAAAAAGCTAAGATTTGTACAAATTCTGGCTTTTATGTCCTATGCACTGCTTTTTAAAAGTTAATACTAGTGATTTTCTGTAATTATAAATTATAGGTAACCAAAACAACTTTCTTTTGCTTTGTACAAAAATAGTATACCATATGCACAAGAAATGCAATTGAAGCGACACGCGACGCGACGTTTAAAATTAACATAAGCGTGCTTTAAATTAAAATAGAAATTAAACAAGAAACCAATATTACAAAAACAGATATATGTGTATCTAATAACTAAATTAAAGAAATTAACATATTTAGGAATATATTTTACATAATTTACGTAACTATTTGGATTAAATGCGACGTATTTGTTATGTTATGCTAATATAGTTAGTAGGTAAATAAGTTAAAGTCAACTATACATAATATTATTTATTATTTACCCATCTTTTACCTACAGTAGTTTCTTTTTAATATTTGAGACCAGCAACCACAACATTGTTTCATAATTTTTAATTAAATTATAAATTACCTAATACAATGTTACACACAAAAATATTCAAAGGATAGCTAAAGCAAAATAAAAAATTATAAAAAAGGTGATAATTCTTTCTCCAAAGTTACGCTGTTTTTCCTTCATTATATACTATGAGCTTGGAATGTTTAATGAATACTGAATTATTATTTTTAATGTATTATTGGCCACGAAGCTTTTACTAAAATGCTGGCCATAGGTAATCACCATAAGGTATCAAAAAATATATTTACTATTTCTTTTAAATTACGTTTTGCCAGGGCCGTTCCTCAAAAATTATTTGCTGCCCCTACAAAAAAAAAATAACAGCAAAAGAAAAGTCCCCACTCTAAAGTTTCACTGTTTTCAATTTTAAAAACTTTATTTCTCACCTACCGCCCGCCCTTCATTGCAGAAGTTTGCGCCCTTTATTTCACATTTTTCCGCCCCTACAGCGTTGCATTTTGCCATATGTACTGTATGTGATGGGTTAGTTTAAAAGATAAACGACATTATACCGTATAGATCACCCTAAAATCATCTTCCTTTGTTAGTTATTAAACTAATTTTTTAATTCAATAGAATTAAAACTCTAACAAATAAGAGGATAAGAAAAAAAAAAAATGTAAATACATAAAACATTCAACAAAAAATAATTTTATAATTTGTGTCCTTTTCTCTACTAAATAAACTATTTTAATTATATTTAAATGTAGCTATGCATTTGACACGGTTTAAAAAATTACGATAAACTAAAATCTAATGCAAAACGGTACTAAAAATAAGAAAAAAAACAACTTGCATATATTTTAGTCTAATATAATTAAAATAACCTTTTAAGGAACTTTAATATTTTAGGGTTAGACAGGGGCGTAGCGTGTAAAATCTAGGCGTGAGCGAAGTCGCATTAGCGAGGCCCTTTAAGTGATAACCAAAAAAATGGTCTTCAGGTAAAAAAATAACATCTAATGTTTTTAATAAAGATTTTTATATTGCATATTGTATTCATCTGTTAAAAATAGACTTCACCACGTGCATACTAAAATAACACTTCTCAACTTTTCTAGCAATATCTAGGTAACAAATATTTTAAATTTGTCTTTTAAAAGGTAGTGATGGGGCCCTACCCAACCGCCAACATCGCCCACACTTAGCTACGCCACTGGGGCTAGATAATACTTAGATCTTAAAAATGATTTATCGGCCCAGAGCCGTAGGGAAGGGGCGGCAATAAGGACAATTGCCCCTCTCCAGGAGGGGTGTAAATGGGCTTGTTTGGCGGAAGTGGGGGTGTAAATAGAGCATTTTAAAAAAATTTGGCGTTTTGCCCCCCTTCCCAGGATGGAGATGTATATGAAAAGTAAAAGTTTGCGGTTTTAAGCTGTTTTATACGTTTTTAAAGGCGAGGACCTATGTATCGGTCCTATTCATGATCCAGAGGTTCTGCAGGCCACCATTGGAAGCTTTAAGTTATTAAAATAAAAATGCAGAGAAACTATTTTCCCTTGAATCAAAAGAAAGGGCCCAAGCAGTTCTTTATATTTTTTTTACAAGGGCTATTATAGGTATAGCACAACCTTGTATGTGACGACGCAATATGTGTGCAAAGTCATACTTACAAATAATTTTTTTCAACATCCAAAAATCTAATAAAATTACAATACTAGTTTAAGAAATTCCTACTTTATATCAAGTGCCCGCAATAACTAGCAATTATTTTCTTGAGTAGTGTTTATGTGTATGATTTTAAACTTTTGGTAGTGTGTCGGTATGTTTGAATTTTTATGTTTTAGCTTCTCCGGTTAAACCGGAAGTGCCCTAAACTTTGCTATTTTAAAATAAAACACCCAGTGTGTTTTTTAAATGAATGCTACGGACAATTCTAAGCAAACGCATTTGCTACATGCTATACCTATCTTAATAAGTTTTGATTAAATAACGTTCGAAAATGTCAAATTAAACATTTTTATCGATTTTAAAAACAAAGTATAGTGAAAAAAGGCTAATGTAATTTTTTAAACTTATTTCCTATTACTGTAAAAATACAATTTTTGGATTTACTGAAAGTACCACAGAAATTTACTTTTGAAAGTAATTCTAATGGAAAGCACAACCTTAAGCCCTGAATTAAATTTAAACACTTTTTATTCAAGGCCGGATTTAAGAAAGGGCAGACGGGGCTATTATCCAGGGATTCCATAAGTAAGGGCCCCCCACAATGACGTTTCGGGGCCCCCACAACGATAAGAAAGGTTGCAATATAAGAGCAAAGATCTTTTTTGCTTCCCAACATTTTTTGTTTTGCAGAAAATTAATTTTCACCCCGATATCATTGCCATTTACTTCGCCCCCTCCCCGCCAAGGATGAATAGCTAGTTACGACAATGTCCCCGGGGCCACCACATCTCCAAATCGGGCCCTGCACTTGTTTCTCAATCTTTTTGTTCATTATATACTATCTCTAAACCTTATACTTTTTAAGATGTTTATAGGAAAAAGCGAGGCTGCCTTGAAAATAGCAAAGAAAACATGTTTTCTAGCGTTTTATAATTAATACTTAAAAACTACTAGGTTTAAAGGTAGGATATATTAAAGAGAAAAGATTTAAGATTTAAGGTAGTACTTTCAATTTGAATTATTGAAGTGCTTTTCCCGTAAAACCAAAAATTGTATTTTTACGTTAATGTGAAATAGGGTTTATTAAATAAGTTTAATTTAATTAACCTTTTTATTATCATTTGTTTCTTAACCAATCATTAAAAATGAAGATTAATATATTTTTGAACGATACTTTCCCAATTAAGATGGATATACTCAGTGTATTGCACATATATTTGCTGAGAATTCCCCATAAAATTAATTTTTAAAGAAATATTTAAAATTTACTTATATATTTAAAAAAGTAATGTTAAAAGGACTTTCAGTTAAACCGTAAGTGCTATATAAAAGCTGAAACATTAGAAATCAGCATCCAATCCAACCATAAATTTTAAAGAAAACACAAAACACTTGTGAAGAAAATGACGAGCTTGCTAGTAATTTTGTGAAGTAGCGGCGAGTACGTGGGTGCACGGGGGCCAATGCACCCAAAGAGGTGAAATGCGTACAAAACTTTCTGCTATCAGGCAAAAAGAAATGGAGTAAGTAAAATGTATGTCGATCAGGACCTTTTTGTTTTTGCTTTTCAACTTCTTATTAGGTAAGAAGAGAAATACGGCGGTGTGTGAAACCCTTTTTTTATAAAGCCAAATAAGTAAGTTGGTATTTTCAAGGGATGGTAAGGTAATGACCTTTTTTCATTTTTTTTTGTCTCCAAAAATTTTTGACACTTGGAATCCACAATCTGAAAACTCGCCATGCTTGATTACGTGGGCACCCGGTATGTTATCAATAAATTAATTAATATTTGAAATAGGGAACAACCTAAATTAAAAACGATATCACTTATAAAGAAATTGACATTGTTAATTAAAAAAATACTTAATATCAATTTAGACGCTGTTAACTCTTTCATATCTTAAAAGATACTTGACATTGATTTTAAATTCGAAACGGATTCTAAAAGCTAAAGAGAGCAATAATTAAAACATATTAAATACATATAATAAAAGTCTTATTTGTTTTAGCCATAAATGCATGTAATATAAAATAAGGAGTTGGCATTTTCTTTGATAATTTTTGCTTAATGATAAAGATTGTAGTTATGACTACGTTCGTAAATACAGGGCTCTTTAAATATAAAAGTGTTTGAAAAAATAATATGATTACGTATATATTTCTGCCATCTCAGATACCCTTTGTTTCAGACACTAAATATACAGGGCGTCCTAAAATCAGTGAGTCATTTTTATCATTCTCGCTTTACTTCCTAAAAAATATGGAAAAATGTTTATCAATATGTCTCAAAAAAAAACTATAAAAAATTACTTAGTAAAACAAAGTTTGAAGTTTTAATACCTGTTTGTTTATTTTTGTTTGTTTCTTCGAACACAAACAATATGATCCATATTTAAAGCATTAACTAAGTTGATGGCGCTCCATCATTTAATGAAATCAATAACAATTAATTTTTATAGATGATTTAGTTACAAACGATTTTTCGAGGTAAATAAGGAGCACCTTTTTTTAGAAGCCTTACATCGATTTTTAGAAAACTGGCCTATATATAATAATAATATGGTAGCTCTCAAGACTCAAAAATTATTAGTATTATTTTATCTTTGTGACATCCACGAAGGCTTGCATAAATACCAGAGTACCGTGAAGTGTCGAGTTATTAGATGTTTAAACCATCTTTTTCTCCTGTTTCGTCAACGAATTATCCAAACACTAAAGCATGCAGTTTTTGCATTTTACACCATCCTTTAGACAACGCGGTACTGCCACCACAGACCAAAGATCTGTTCACTACCACCGAAGAAATAAAAAATGACAAAAAACGTTTGAAGGGTCGCGGCGGAATAACGATCCAGAGTCCATTAGCATATTTTGTCAGTATTTGCATTTTAATATTTTAGATTAAAATATTGTTATTGTGGATATTAAAAAACAAAAATATATGTTTTAATAAAAACAAATTAAAATTGATGTCGCAAAATTCGGGCAATATGGGCCTCCATCCTTTTATTCTCGATCAGCGCGTGGAACATGAGCGTTTTTTAGAGCGAAACGTTGTATCTTTAAATATTTGTTTTTTTGGAGGAACTACCAACTTTTTGCCGTAATTATAAGTAGTTGTATTATTTTGGGTACTAGCTGTTAAAGATGCTATTATTTTAGTATTGGCAAAAAATGGACTCTGATCGTTATTCACGCCGCGACCTTTCATTTTTAATGTAGATAAGAGTTCTAAGATCGAGAGACTAAGAAGACTAAAAACGGCTATCGGCGTAAGTACCAAAGACTGAAGAGAAATGCAGAAATAGGGTTTTTTATTTGGTCTTCAATATGTTTAGGGGGCCCCACTTTACTTTTGCCCCAGGGTCCCTGCTGCCCCTAGTTATACGCCACTGCTAGGTGCCCCCAGGCTCAGTTCTGGCATCAACATTGTTTCTTCTTCATCAACGACCTTCTCTCGTCTAACAAATTTCATTTATAGTTTTGCCGACGATAGTAACCTTCGCTTCAGTTTTTCAAGTTCCTAAACCGATTTCTAAGCATGATTTAAAAAGCAATCATAGGCTTGATGCAGATATCTCTTTCTGGGACCTTTATTGTGTGGATTAGACGCCAAAAATCTCGTCCATTTAATGCATCAAAACGCAATCATGTTCCTTATCGCGAAAGAGTCATCTATACTCATCCTTTAATGATAAGCGGCCAAGTTAGGCAGAGCAAAGACACCTTTATTCTTGTGGGCGTTACATTTGAGAATAACCTTACCAGGCATTTACACACATTGTGTCTATAGCCAAGAAAAGCTCCAAAAGCATGGATTTTTCGTTTTTTAATTTATACACTTTGTATGTGTGTCCCAAATCCGACTTCCCTTGGAATATTGTTCTGATATCTGGGGCATGGCATCCCCCCACAACCCTTAGCATTCTTGATTCCATTCAAGAAGAGCCCAGTCGCCTTATTAATGATCCTTTACTAGGAAAAGCTTCCCTCTCCGGCCCCATCGTCGGGCTGTAAGAGGATTTATGGCTTCTGTTCAGAAGCTTTGTAAGAATGGCTCCTGAATTACCGTTTGCCAGATATTTACTTTTACGTGCTGTTATGCAACCAAAAGTATAGGAATAAATCCGTTTAATTATTAGTTATAATGAGACAGTTTGATTATGGCGGAGAATGCTGTTGCTTTATGGTAACACGCTGTTTTTAAAGGCATATTGGTTGCACTAATGCTTTAAAGCGAATATCTTGTAAACGGTTTGTCAGAGCGGTTGCCCTGAAATGTACTTTTATGTAGAAAGCGTAGAAAAGTTTAATATTTTACCAGATGGGTATATACAGAGGCACAAAAATTTATACCTTTAAGAAAATTCAAAGTAGTGTAGGTATATGACCACCAAGTTAACACCTAAAAATTACCAAATTAGATACAAGTAGCTCATGTCAGAAAACCCCTAGATACCGAGGTTTATTACAATATTCAAAACTTATCAACTAATATTAAAATAATTTAAAAAATATTTTGAAACTTTAGCACACTGTATCTCAATTAAAGAAACTTTTGTACTGGAGATGGATTTGGATTAAATCACAATATTTTAACTTTACAATAATTCTCAGTTAAATTTGGACCCATTACTTAAGGACCATCCTGTATAAAGAGAGTGTGGCATTTATGGCAGTGGTGTCCGAATATATAAAATTATATTTAAGTTGTCATAAATGATAAACTCAAAAACATACCTTTCTAAGTATAAAAAAATCATTAGATTTAATTAACTTTTAAAATAATAGGAATATCATATTAAATTAACGAAAGACCAATTTCTATAAGGATTGGGTCTTTTAATTCTAGTTAGTCGGTGTTAAATTTATTTATTTAATCGAGAATAAAGGTAAATTCAAATACTTAAACTAAACAAACTGTAAAATAAAAACTCACAACATACATATTTTTTTCAAAAATTAATAAAACCTAATTAAAATATGTAATTTCCGCAATATTTTCTTTGAAACATCAAATATTGTTGTAAAATTAGGTTTCAGGCACGCAAGTTATTAAATTTACTTTTTTTATTAGATCTCAAAAACATACGGATCTATTGCTAAACGATAATAACCCATTTTTTTTATTTGTGGGGAAAACTTTCTTGTTTTGTTACCTAATTTAACCTACAATTTTAATGATGCAACGTTCTATCAAAAATACAGGGGCGCAACTAGGATTTTTAAATTATTTTATCCAAAAACTGAGACATGGCATCCACATCAAATACACCGGGTGTTTTAAAATAAATGCGACAAATTTTAGGACCTGATTTCTTGTTTAAAATAAGGGGTAGTTTGCTTTATAAACTAAGGTCAAAAATATATCATACGGAAGATATCGCAAAGAAAATAATACAAAGTTCTGATTTTTATATTTTTAAAACAAAAAAAAGTATTAGGTTTAACTATCGAGTAATTTCAAAAAAGAAATAGTACAAATACCTTAATGGGTGATACCTTGATAGGGAAGACAAATATTTTTTTGTCTCGGCACGTTATGATTTACATATATTTTTTTATTTAAAATTGGTAAGTTAAATAAAAAAAATCAATAGCTAAAAAAAGGTTTGAAATGAGTCAGGCTATCCAAATTTATATTGTTCCAGGTCATTCCGTAAGCCTTTCTTTAAATTTGGTTAGCAAGAAAGATAGTCTATTTCCAACACTTTTAATAATTCTAAAAAAGCGCAAAAATATTCAAGCTCTTTTGTTTTTAGGATAAAAAATAAAACGTTATTTTTTCGCCATTTTTGTACCGCTATATATCCCTAATGGTTTACTTTTGACCCTATGTTTATCGAAATTTTTCGCATTTGTTCAAAAACATCTACACACCTTTAGACTAGTTGCTATTGACCTTAAAAAAACACTTATAGGAAGCGACCTGCACCCATTAGTTTGTCGGAAAAAACTATTTTATATTAAATATAGTATTAAAACAAGGACAGCTACAAGGTTGTCCAAAAAATAATGCTTAAGGCTATATCTAAATTTTAAAAATACCCACATTTTGACACACCCTGTAAATGCAACCCATTTTTTAAATCTGTTCTATAGCTAGTTAATAAAATATGTATGTTTAAATAATACAGGATATACTACAATTTCTCAAGGCTTTATTTAAAAATTGGAAAGAAAAAAAAATAAGTTATATATTCGTGCTGTCATAACCATAATTTTTAGGCAACCCTGTAGCAATACATTTATTTAAATACTATATATATATTATATAAAATAGTATTTAGCCGGTAAACAGATGAGTGCAGGTCGCTTCCTGTTTGATTTTAGAATTTGCAAAAAAGTTAAACCTCCCAACAGAAAATCAAAACTTTTAAAAGCAAATGTTTTATTTGGATTTTTTTATGTGAATTTGACTAAATTTTATAAAAAATTTCAAGTTTCTGTTCAAATATCTGCCTTTTTTTCTTATAATTAGAGACTTCTAAAAGTTTTGCATTAAAAAGTTGTAGATTTAAAAAAAAAAGTCAACTAGCTATAGTTTCTTAAAAAATATAGATAATTTTATTAAAATTGGAATTTGTCGATAAAATGTAATTAAATTTGCGAAAAAAAGTACAAAAGAAGGGTTTGCTTTTAAAAGTTTTGTTTTTCTCTGGAGTGCTATCCAAAAAATTAACATTTTTCGCAAATTCCCAAATAAACATTTTCTTTACTAAAGTGTTCCTTTTTAGGCCAATAGCATCTGGTACTGTTTGGTGTGGGTCCCATGTCTCACTTTTTAAATAATAAAAAAATATATCCTAGTTGCGCGCCTGCAAAAATACGTAGTTAAGTAGTAAAAGTTGAAACAGATTTTATGCAAATCAATAAAATTCCAAATGGTGCGAAATTATAAATGTTCTAACTATTTTAGATGAATCTTGATTGCCGCTCTCATTCTTCGTATAATTTATGTGTTACATATTGTGCAAAATTGATCTATTAAATAATAAAAGGCCATAAAAAAATCAGACAATTTTGTTTCTGTTCGATATACCTAATTTAGATTTTAGCTAAAAGCCGCAAATGTTGAGCAATGTATCTTGATCTAAATTGCTGTTACTTTGTTTTGTATAAAAGTTAGTTTGTTGCATATGCATATCTGCTCCCTATCAATACGAGGGACTTTTAAAACATGTTTTAATTCTCCCATTATATTTAAAATACAAATGCATGGTTTGCATAAATAATAATTTTATTACAGAAATACTGGTTTAAATATAACCTATAATTTTAAATGCTACAGGGTGGCCGTCCAGATTTTGACCGCAAATAACTTTAGAACAAATAAAAAGATTTAGATGCGGTAATAGCAAGCAACCATACATTTTTTTAAGTTTTTTATTATTACTTTTAAAAAACTTTTGCAAATATAACAACCAAGAGGTTTATTTCCGTATTTTTTGTAATGTTAAATGTCGCAAATTTCAATTGTCAAATAATACTCTTAATCGCCGTGCAGTCAGGTTTTTAGAGGTCAAAAATTCGCCATTTTTTAAATAATCATAGCACATGTTATATTTTTTAAAGGAGCAAGATTAAATTTAAGGAATGTAAAAAATCTGCAGGGTGTTCTATTTAAGATAACATAGTTGTTTGATATTGGACAATCGACCATTTGGTTTTTATGGTAATGAAATGTCACAGCCAGTAGCGTAGCTAGGCGTAAACAGTCGCCTACGGCATAGATTAAAGAATATACAATATTACGGAGATTTTGCCTACGGCCTCGCGCCTGGCGGGGGGGAGGGGGTTCCGCGCTAGAAGGCCTTGCAGATGACGGTATGAAATGTGAGACATAGACATTGTTTTGTTAAAATTTTGCGCAGGATAAGCAGTAACTAGCAAGCGTTATTGAAGAATAAAATAGATGTATTTTTTTGCTCTTCAACTTTAACCTTTTTATAAAGGAGCCTCACAGGTATATGTATGCCTACACCAATATTTCTTGTGTAATAAAAAACATTCAGAAGCGTGTGTATTTAAAGGCGGGCACCTTTTATTTACTTATACGAATACCTTCATCGACAAAAGCCTCGCGAATAAGAATTCGCCTACGCCTGTTTTTGCCTACGCTAAGCCACAAGTCACTGCAAAATAAAAGAGTTGATAAAAAACTAAAAAACAAAAATCTGGGGTACTTTTTTCTAAAACAAAAATGCCATAAACAGAGTTGTCAAAGTCTTCTTAGTTTTTGGGACGGCGATTCTTCAATCTCGATTTTAGGCCGCTATTGACATTCATATAATTTAGCATTAAAATTGCATTTTTAAGCGACTCAATGTTGATCACACATTTGACATTGTGAAGTAAGATTGGAGAGGAGACTCGCAGACCGTCATTGCAAATATTGCATTTTAATATATCCCTTGTATTTCATTTAACCGACCACTATATTCCACACGCCATCAAGAACCCCAAGACCTCCCTTGGAATATTGTTCTCATATCTGGGGCATGGCATCCCCCAAAACCCTTAGAATTCTTCATTTCATTTAAGAAGAGCTGGTCGCCTCATTAATGATCCTTCACTGACAGAAAGGCTTCCATCTCTTGCCCATCGTTGGGCTGTGGGGGATGTATCGGTTTTTTTAGGTACTTCGATGGCTTTTGCTCTGAAAAATTGTCCAGTATAATTTCTCCACTAGCGGTTCGGAGAAACTCGTGGTGCCGCACGTATGCATCCCTATAAGGTCTATAACAGAATGACGTATTCCCTGTTACTATTATATTACTTAGACAGTGAGCTAGTCCTATAAAATAAGTGGTAGCGCGGCAACTAGCAAACAGTGTCCAAGTCATGATACAACAAAATTAAGAAGAACAAAAAATATAATTTGATGAAGACACTCTGGTAGCATGAAGATCTTGTAGAACAATACTTAGTTAGTACATGTTAGCTTATTCCAAGTTACACTTACCTAATTTCTCTGTTGCTAACTTGTACTGCTTCTTTTAACGTTTTGCCACACAATTTACACAAAAGCTGTCTTTTCAAGGTTAGTAATAGGAGATGAATGTTAAATTAAAAGAAATGTTTAAACAAAATTACCTAGAATTTTAATAAAGAAAAATAACTAAAAAATGTATAATAATATGAGAATGATATAAAATAAAAATAAAAGTAAAAAGTTAAAATGAAAACTTAGAAAATCAACCGAACTCTAAAGAAAAGCATTGTGCGGGTTAACATAAAAACTATAAGAAGGCTGAAATTTTCACTTAAAAAAGGTTAAAGCAAGACTTAACCGAAATCAAAGAAAGACATAGTGAGACTATTATTTAACTTATTAACAAAACTTACTCTATTGAAAACTATAGACAGACTTAAAACTATCGGAAAAATAGAGGTAGACTTTTAACATACAAACATTGTAGACAGACTTAAAAGTAAAGAAAATTAGAGGCAGATTTTTAACTAACTAACATTATAGGCAGACTTAAAAGTAAAGAAAATTAGAGGCAGATTTTTAACTAACAGACATTATAGACAGACTGACTTTTCAATTTAATGAAACTTCCTATTGTGACTTCTGGACAAGGGCTGTCCTTTAAAAGCCACCCCCAATATTGTCAGTAAATTACTTAAAATTCTCAATGGTTCCAATAAAATATTGAACCCACTGTAACATAAAAACACATGACCAATTAGGGTTTGTATTACGGTCTAGGCAGCATCCCTTTAATAAACATTAACTCAATTCTATTGGTTAGGGTGTTAACGACATAAGGATAGTCTTTTCTATAGTTTGAGTTTAAAGTTCTAGATGGCGTTACCTTCCTGGTTTTAGAATAAAATAAGAATTTCCCTTTTAATTCACAATAAACAAAACTTTTAATAAAACAACTGGTCAGTCCGACCTTAATCTTCAATACTTATGATATCGACATAAAAATATAAACAAAAATGAACTTGGTCTTTGATTTTAAGGGAAAAACATTCCTAGGTCTATGATATGTAGTTACAGGTGTATTTAATGTTTCTAGTCTCTTTTCTATGTCTTTCTGCATTATAATCATTGTAAATACCATTAAAAATATTATAAACAGTACATATTATATTAAAAATTATTTTCTTTGTTTCCTTTTATTTGACAATTCTGTTTTAATCATAGCAAATTTTTATGGATAACATCTGTGTCTTCTCTAGTGTGAGAACCCTTGTCTATATTCTGAAAAGTTTTAAGTTTCAGGCTATAAACATTTTATGGTATTTTTAGTTGATAACGTCTTGTGATTTACCTACCCCAACGGATTTTCTCAGGGCAATATGTTTGTCTATGAGACGATAAATTTACAGAAACATAAATAAGCCCCTTCGTTTTGCATTTCTTGAACCTATTAAAAATAATCTTTAGTGACTTAGGGAAACCGACTAACATATGCTATTGCCATAAACACCTAATGACATTTATGGGATATTTCTAATTTGCTGGTACAGGTCCAACTGGACAGATTCCGAACTTCCCACTTTGTTCTTTCTTTTATCCCTAGAATTTTTAAAATGTGGAACCTGCTGCCCGCGGAGGTATTTCCTTCACCCACAAGTCTTCAAGTATTTAAGTCTCGTGTCAACAAACTCCCCTTGCCCCGCTCAAGAAATCCACGGTACCTTAGTATTTAGGCTTTTAGCCTTCGCGGATTATCCAAAGATCAAAAAAACTTGTCAACAGGGTAAAAACAAATGTTTACAAAACGTTAAACGTAGAATACAGTATGATTGTAATAATAGTTGGCAATACAACAATTTGTGTAAGTATTACAGAAAACCAAAACTTGTATTTGAGAAACAGTGGCGTAGCTAGGTCAGCGGGGCCCTGGGGCCAAAAACTAAAGTAGGACCTTAAAGAATTGCAAATGTCCAGAAGCAAGAGCAAAAAAAAGGTCTTTACTTTCATTCTTTACCGCGTTAGTACTCAGCCCGGAGGTCCCTCTTAACTTTAATGGAACCGCCTAGCTCCATAGTAGCTACGCCACTGTTTACAGAAAACTTGTAATAGATACCTTTTTTATGTTAAATGGCATCTGAAATCAGGCGCAATTTTGTTTTATTTGATTTACCAAAAGGAAATAAATGTGTCAAGTGATAAAATTATTAATATTTATACTTTTTGCCAATATTGTGTATGTTTTTTTATTGTTACTAACCATAGTTACGTAGGCTTAAAATAGGGGTAAAAATCACCAGTATATGAATTCATTTTTTAATAAAAATAATAGCAGTAGTTATCGGACATACTTAAGGGTCTTTTAATAGGAGTGATAGTATTTCAAATAAAGATTTCGCGGTTTCTGATTCATATTTTGTTATATTCTAGGTGTTACTGTATTTACTATAGTGTGCTGGTTAATGATGCAGAGTCCGGCTTCTCTCGCTCGGTTGGAAGTACTAAAAAATATTACCAATGTGGTTGCTCAGTCGGTACTCTACGCAGCTTAAACGCCGTACGATGGAAAAGTTTGAACTTAAGTTAGTTTTACGAAAAAACTCATTCACAAACTTTTCCACAATGCGGCGAACAACCTGCGCAGGGTACCAATGATATGGCAACCCTATTCTCGAGTGAATAAACGTTGAGTAGCCACAACTGACCTACCACTTTGGTAATATTTTTTTTACTTTTAACCGATCCAAATCCATCATAAAGCTGCATACTATACTAAATATAGAAACACCTATAAATTAAACATTTAGGGATTAGAAACCTAGAAATATATTTTTGAAATACTATCACTCTTATTGAAAGGCCCTTTAGAATTTTAAAGATTGTCATGGCGGTTTACAATATAATTGGTGTGAATTCCCCTAAAATATTATCACCACCCTTCAGAGTTGGGTCGTATTCGAATACTCAGTATTCTAAATAGTATACAGAATACATTATACCGGTATTCGAATAGTATTCGAATACTTTTGTGTGTTTGATATTCGGTATTCGGCAGAATACTTTTTGGTTAGTATTCGGGATTCTGTATTCGAATATTTTCAAAGTATTCGACGAATGCTTTTTGAGTATTTGAATACTGGCGTTCCGAGTATTCGAATACCGGAATGCGTAAGCAGTATTCGAATACCAAAATTGTCACAAATAGATTACCCAAAGGGAACAAAAGGTAAGGAAAAATGAGTTGCAGACCTTTTTTTTAATCATAGTTTTTTGTTTTTTTTTCTAGTACTCAAATTTTTGTAATTGAATACCGATTTCGAGTATTCAAATACTTTTTTCTTCCAAGTATTCAAATATTCGGTAAATAGTCGTGCCCATACTACTCTGACCTCTTGTATTCCATATCGAGTAACCCTTGTATTAGGAATAGATTAACGAAATTACAGGCCTTTGGCATAGCTAGTGATATTTAATACAACCGTGGTAATTTTTTTAAAATGATTTTCAGTTTCAGTTCCTTTTATCTTGTGAAGGTCGGTCTGATATATTATAGCTCGGTGTTTAATATTAAAACAGAATTGTTAATGTGTTGGTAAACGCTAAGTAACATACATACAGGGTGTCTCCTAATTACGGTAAGAAAATTTAAGAGTGTATTCTTAAGGCAATTTCATGAAAAAAGGTAATATTAACATAGGTCAGAAAATTCTTTGTTTTTAAGATACAGGATGTTAAACTTTAAAAATAAAATCGGTTTTTTAATAATATCTTAAATATGGCTTATCCGATTTTAATAAAATTTGGCTATAATATTTGTTAAAATAGGAAGTTTATTTAAAACAAAACTAATTTTAATTAGTGGGAGCAGTGGCGACGTGGGATGCATATTAGCTAATATTATTGACAAAAACATGGTATGCATAATTAGACAAATGAAAAAAAATGTTTTTGCAAAGTGGGGACCTTGTTTTTATTTATTTATTTTTTTTTGGTCTTTAAAAATACAATTTTTGGGGCCCCCCTAACTCATTGTGAAGAAAAAATTGGGTTTTTTGAAGTCCCTACAAGAACGGTCACGATTAGATACCAATAGCAAATTGTTTAAAACTTTTGATTTTATTAAATTAAGAAATAAATTTGGTTATACATGTTATAAAGGTTGGTGTTATTTGTCATCCAAATTTATTTTTAACAATACCGTTCCAACAAAAAGTAAGGTTAAGTTGTTAGTTGTCTACGTCCGTCGTCTTGCTTTCACTCTCTCTTAACCATAAAAAGTAGGAACAACCTAACGTATATTTATGCGTTTAGATCGGCGTCGCACCGGTAATATAAGTCAACGTCTTTGGTCTTGCTATAAATGTCTAATATACGGAGTATTTTATTTTAAAAATATATATTTTTTGATCCACCCTGTATATTAGCACAAGTATTACCATTAAAAAGATATTTTAAAGAGCTTTAAGAAATATACCAGAATTACATCTAACTTTATTAGTTTCGAAATATTGCTATTATATAAGGTATTTAATTAATTTTTTAAGTCAATTTTGTAGTAGGTAAAGATATTGATTGATATTCTAGGGTTGTAAAGAATCTGTCAGAAGCTTTAAAATGATATGCTACAAGACCCCCTTTCCTACCCTTATTTTTATTTTAAATGGCCCCCATCTTAATTGTTACACCTATCATTTTTACGTCAAAAACTGGTTTATATTCTCATTAGTCATACTTAAAGTTAGCAGAGAAGGGGAGATGTCCACACGGCACAGAGTGATCGCCTTTCAAAAGATCTATTAAAGAGCTTTAAAAAAGTCTATATGTGATATATCCAATTTTTAATTGTTTCGGAAATATGACCATCCTCGGGAATTTAAGACTAAAATGGAATTTTTAAAATAGAACACTCTGTATATTGCATCACCAATAAATAAATATTTTAAAAAGCTTTAAGAAAATACCAAATTTGATATATCTATCTTTTATAGTTTTTAAATTATGGCCATCCATATCTAAAACATAGTGGTTTTAGTGTCTACTTTATCTTCGACACTAAACTTGCCGCCCACTGTAAATTAGTTTAGCAATTTTTTTAGGTCTTATGGTTAAAAAGATAAAAGAAAAAGAAGGGCACTTTATACCTAATTTTGTTAATAAAAACCTTATATTACTAAATAGGATTTTATTTTACACATATAGTGTAAATAAAAAAATACCCGGATGCAAAACGTCTATTATACAGGGTGTTACAAATTCGAGGGGCACCATTAAGATCTCGGGAACAGTACGAGATACAGGGTTGGTTAATTTAAGACAAAGTTAAACATTTTTATGCTTAACAATATTCTGTTAAAAAATTTTAAGAATTTGCAGTCGTTCCGGAATAATTCGTAAATACCGAAAATTTTGCGAAACAGTTCTTATTTTTTTCTAAGTTTATTAAAAGAGATATTTTAAAACAAACGACACATTATTATTGCCAAGGTTTTCTGTTCTATAAAATGATCTAATTAAATTTAAGATCCCACGTTTCGTCTTTGAGTCACCCTCATCAAGTTTTTTTTTTTAATAGGCGGAATATTTGGTTTTAAACTTAATAAAATCCTTTTCCAATTCCTAATCCAACGATATATCACTCTTTACATTTATTCGACGTTTCGAATCGAAAAACCACTATTCACTATTTTGTCATTACAAATACTAATTTTCCCCCAAACGTTCAGAAAAATTTCTGGTAGCAGGTAAGTATGCATCCATTTTTTTGTGACTAAAATAAATGCTTTATTTTATTACGTGTAAGAAAATATAATTATGTAAATTACATCCATTCTTGTGGCTTGTTAGCTGACTTATGAATTATTGAAATAAATAAATAAAAAAATATATATGAGTAGTGATACATAAACATTGATGCATACTTACCTTCAAATAGAAATTTCCACAATCGTTAGAAATAAAAACGTAATTTTTATTGGTTAAAAAGTGAATTTCGGTTCGAAACCTCGCATAAATGGGAAGCACCAAATCAAAACGCAGTTTTTGATAAAACACAATTTGGAGTATCTTACAATTTTTACTTTGCACTTTATTATTTATGTTTAAAGACTCTTCTAATCGAAATAAATAATATTATAAATATACAGGGTGGTTCTAAACAAATGCAAAAAAATTAGGAGGTGATTTTCTACCAAAAAATAAGAAAAAACTTTATATGAACATATGTCCTAAACGTCTTAGCTTTTGAACTACGAGGTCTTAAACATTTTTAAAAAATATTGTTTTTTTTGTGATAACTTTTATACCCATTTAGATATTTTTAAAAAATTTTGGAGGCACACCTTTTGCACCTCGTCACTGCATTTTTCTCAAAACGCAGTTTTTGATAAAACACAATTTGGAGTATCTTACAATTTTTACTTCACATTTTATTATTTATGTTTAAAGAATCTTCTAATCGAAATCAATAATATTATAAATATACAGGGTGGTTCTAAACAAATGCAAAAAAATTAGGAGGTGATTTTCTACCAAAAAATAAGAAAAACTTTATATGAACATATGTCCTAAACGTCTTAGCTTTTGAACTACGAGGTGTTAAACATTTTAAAAAAATATTGTTTTTTTGTGATAACTTTTATACCCATTTAGATATTTTTAAAAAATTTTGAAGGTACAACTTTTGCACCTCGTCACTGCATTTTTCTTCTTTTGTTTTAATTCCCGTATAGTTTAGAAAAAATGATCTCTTGACTTTTTGTTTGATGTAGGGTTTTCGCGTAAATAATTAGAAACCATTCCTCGGCATAGTGAAATTCCTATCTAATTAAGGAATTAATAACGAAGGTTCATTTTTATTGTAGAATTTCATATTAGTAATACAAACTAACCATGATAAAAAATGGTTTCTATTGATTTACGCGAAAACCGTATATCAAACAAAAAAATGTCAAGATATTAAATTTGTTCTAAATACAATGGGGATTTTGCCTAAAATATTTTAGAAAAATGCAGTGGCGTACAATAACAATACATCCGTCATGCGAACGAACTAAAAGTTAAAAACCATATACAGTATGTCTACGGATGGGCTTTACAATAGCAAGAATGGACCCAACAGTTTAGGCTTTAAGAAAGTCGTGAAAGTATAGCAAATGCTTTTGCTTTTCAAGAAAACAAGGTTTTCGTTAAGAAACGTGTTTTTTTTTCTATAAACCACAAAAATATAAAATTTGATTAAGAGCATGCACTGCTATTATTTGTAATACTTTAGCAATGTGTTAAATACAATCGACTAGACATCGAATATCCTAATCTGTCTTGTTTTAAAAATGCTCCTTAAGCGGATCTTTTCTGAAGTTCCTTTAACATGCGGAATTATCATGAATGTGTACCTTTTCAGGGCCGCCGAGAGGGCGTTGAAGGCGGTACAAATTACCGGGTCCCGGACTGAATCTGGTGCCCGCGCGGAATTAAAAATGTAAATGAAGCAATTGAGTAAGGACCCTTTTTAATATTAGTTTCGAGGAAGTGAGGAGAAAAACCTTTTTTTTTTGCTCTTCAACTTTTTTAAGGGGAATTTTGGAAAAAACTTAGTAAACAACGTTAGTTTAGCGAATGTAAGGACCTTTATTTTTTGCTCTTTAACCTTTTTTGGGTCAATTTTTTTGCTAATAAAGAAGGCCCGTAACTTTTAGTTGTACCGGGGCCCGGCACGGCTCACCGCGGCCCTGACTCTTGTTAAGTCTTGTGCAGGTCGTGATTTTTGTGTTGTTTTTATATTTGTCTATTGTTTCCTTTATTAAGTTTTTGTTGCACTCATTTTGTTTAAGATCCTAGATATGTTAGTTATCTCATCCTATACAGATTTCTAAGTATTACATAGGGTTACTGAGCAGTTATATAACTTTCGTATGTTTACATTGGAGTCATAACAGTTTAGGTAATAGGTATTGTCCAGTATTTTGTGTATACCGTTTTTATTAGTCCATTATACATTTTAACTAAAACTTCCAAGTAAAGTAGAGCCGAGTTTTGTTTTTATCCTGTGTAAAGATTATAGTAGGTCAAAGGCCATTTAAATGTTTTAGGAAACCTTTTAGTTCTTCGTTGTTACCTGTCTTTACAATGAAAGTATCATTAACATACATCAGAAGTTTGGCTAAAGTTATTTTTAGGAATAATTTCTTTTAAATATCTGACAGCCGTTGCTAAACCGTGAAAAATAAGTCAAGCTTCAGTAAACAACGCATAATTATAAGTCGTATTTGCTTAAAAGTGGTTTTAGTTATCACTTAAAAACTAGTGGAGGTAGATACAATCCAAAACGTCATGTATCAGTTAACAAATAAGGACAAAAGAAGTCCATAAAAGTAGTTTTATTGAAGACGGTAAAGTGTGTTTGGGCGCCTTGGTGCTTGCTGGCCTTCAATGTAGATTCATTTTGTACTTTGTTGGGCTAATCACTAAATTTCCTACCAAATGTGTAAATAAGGATTTTGTCACTCACGTCGGCGCGCGCCCAACGACATGACTAACCAGGCTGAAAGTTTGGTTTGGTATCAGAAATAGTTAAAACTTTTTGTAAATAAAATACAAAATTAAAAATAAATGTTAGGAATTGTTTAAAACTACTTTCGAGGTTGTAAAGTTAAATATATATTAAATTAATTTTATTTGTTTATAAAAACACATATAACAGCGTTTTTAAATTTTATTATTTGGAACAAAAGTCACTAAAACGTGTTTGGCATAAAAACTTTTTTTAACTTATTTCCACTTAAGTATTGACACATTTTAGTCCTACACTTCACTACATCGTCCTACAATTATCTCGTTACCAAGCGGAGCTGTAGGAATATATCGAAGAGAATATAATAAACAAAAAATTACCTGTTAAGACGAAGAACTAATTTTTAAATTGTAAGAAGCTACAAATTAAAAATACAACTTTTTAGAGCTTACATTTTAAAAAACAAAAACAATATTCTACTGGCAAAGTTTGACCTCGTACTATTGATGACGCAGCTATGGAAGAATAGTGTTTTTCTTTAGACCGGCTTTCTTCCATGTATTGGCAAAAATTTCCCATTATAATTTTAAACTGGCACGACTTGTATATTTAAAAGCATAAGCCTGGAAAAGCACCCTTGTCTGACGACGCGTTTGATTGGTACTGCTTCCGAAACTCCTCGTATAAAAACAAGTATCGCCCTTGTATACCTTTTTATTAACAATAGAACCTAACTATGGTAACAACTACGACAAAATATTAGTTGTCAATGTCTTTTAATGCACAGCCCAGATCGAAATTATACTTTGTGTCGAAGGTTTTTATCACCCTTTTATAGTAACGTGAAAAAGTCCAGAATACTACAGAATTATAGATAGGATAGACAAAATATCTTGCTGTAACTTAGGCCCTCGAAGCAAAGTATCATTAAGAAATACGCCCGTTAAACTTGCATAGGATACATCAAAGACTACTCGTATTTTAAAGCCCTTTAAAATGTAAAAATGATAAATGTAGTAGGCTGAGAGGAAGCGATACTGAGAAGTATCAAGCAAAGTCATGTGACAGGACAGTAAATAGTCCTGCATAAGCTCTGAATATGCAAGTTGTAATTCAGAATTTAACGCCTTTCTAACATAGAAGTAAGGCACAACTTGTTTAAAAGGTCAAGTATACAACAAAACTTCCTGATGGCTCGCGATATGTAGTTTTCTTTAAAAAGCTTTTACGCTCACCAGGATCTTCTAATGGGGGCTTGGAAATATTTTCCACTTTCCAGAATTTCTGAAAGACAGTATCGAGCGCTGGCTCGGTATAAATATCAAGATTTAATAAAAAAAATAGGTAAAACAGCAGCTGATGCTCTGCCTTGTAAAATCCAGCCAAAAACCGTTTTAATGGCTACAGGTTGATTAGTTGGCCAATTATACGGCCTGAACCTAAAATATATGACACTAACTCTGCACTAATTAGAATATTAATGGGCCCTAGTACGCAAAACTTAGTATCTGGTAGGTAAACTTTGAATGTGAGTCCATCAGAAATATAAATAACCATTTTTGGTTGTTCTGAATAAACTTTAGGCAAGATAATACCATCAAATTGAAATTCTGGACGCAATTTTCCACATGGCTTTTTAAAACACTCTGTTATGCCACCGTTACATAAAGAAGACATGCTTTTAAGACCTTCGATGGGTGAAGTAAATTTTTAACCAGGTAAACCTAACCGCCACGGACATATCTCACCTCTGCCTCTACTGTAGAAAGTAAAACAGTTGATTGCCAAGAAACAAGCAAACTGGAACCTACCAGAGAAGGGGAATAAGTGCCGACTACCTTTGTGGGATCATTTAAAATTAAACTTTGTTTATTTGAAATTGACTGACTGATTGATGGTTTTGTTTTTGTAGAAATGGACGGGGTGTCCGTAATTTTTGGCAGGAAAATACTTTCTTTAATATGTCTATTAAAATGAAGTAAAGTGTAATGACGAAATTGGCATACTTTGCAATTATTAGTACTTTGGCACTTTTTAAAGAATGGGGAATGGGGTAAGCAATTTACGCAGTAGTTATGTTGCTTTGCTATTGAAAATCCCTTCGCATGTCATCTGCATAAAATATGTGATCCTGTACATCCTGCATTTTTAAGAAATATTTGTATTATCTTCTTGCATGGTCATAAAGAAAGAAGATAAAGAAAAGACATTTTCTTATTAGAGGGATTTTAAATTGGTTTTGGGGAAGTATGCTTAGGGACAGGTGCCATTAACTGCACCGATTCTAAAGCTTTAAAGTAGGATTCTAAAAATCCAACTAAATGCATAAAAGTAGGCAGTTTAATATCTCTATGTTTTTTTCAAACTCTGTGCGAGTAATGGTATCAAGCTTAGGTAATTAACATTCCCTAGAAATGTGTCTAATAAAAATCTAAGTTCCTTTGCCGAAGGCTTTTGGATACTTGAAGCGTTAAACATAGCAGTGTAATGAAAAATGGCTACAAAACGCTTCTTTTGGTATCTTTTGCATGAGGTTTTTAAGCTAACGTATGTCCTAAAAGTTTTGGCACAAAACTCATTGTCTTTAATTTTAACAAAAACAAAATAATATCAAGTTGCCTTTGAAAACAAAAGTTTATTTACTTTATTTACTGTCAGTTGAGATTTATTTATTTTGAACTTTTCGCTTTGAGATGTCGTATAAATTAGAAATAAGAAAAAGTATCTACAAGTTAGTTGGGCGGATACCCAAAGCTGAAATCTGTCGAATATTCCAGAATGAAAACATTTCACGCAGAACCATTTATAGAACAATAGCGAAGTGCGAGCAGGGAATACCATGTCTGAATCTCCCAAAAAGTGGAAGACCACGTGCATTTACCGCACAGAGGTCAGAGAGATTGGTGAGAAGAGCAAAAACCAGATTGGAATGTCAACGAGGAGACTGGCTAGGCAATACAGATCTTCTAAGAGTACGATATCGTTGGAATTGAGGAGGAATGGTCTTAAATATGGAAAGAGACGTAAGTGCCCCAAATACTGTCAAGCGCAGCTTCTTCGTATACCAAGATAAATATTGTGTGCCAAAACTTTTAGGACATACGTTATTAAATAATTGTTTTTAGTAATGGGATTTCCTTTATTTAAATTTAGTGGTTCCCCCTTAAAAAAAATAAGTATTTCAATTTTTGTACGTCATTTAAAGTATTTTTATGATGAATAAGACTTTTGTATAAATCAATTAATGACGGCAACAATTTTACATTACCCTCAAACACTGGTATACTCATTTTAGACGAACAATAATCAATCAAAGGAGCAGGAGCGTCAGCAAGATAAATATCTTTTTTAATTGATTTAATGGCATAGTTAAAAGTATTACCCTGTTTTCTAACTTTATTCTGCGCTAAAAATTAATTATTGCTTAAAAAAGCATTATTATTGAGTTATGAGCTTTGCTAAAGTCGACATACATCTGATTAATTTGTCAGCTCGAACCAAAAATCAACTTTTTTAGAATTGTTATCTTTTGCCTTTACTCCAATATTATAAGACTTTTCTAATCTATTAACAGCTAAAGATCTTTTCATAATTGCCCTAATTAATTTTTCACCACATATGATGATTGTTAATTATTAAAAAAAAGAAGAAAAGAAATAGCAAAGAATACCAAAACGATTTATAAATTAAAGTTTAAAATATATATTGTTAAATGCCTAAACTTTAAAAAATATAATAATGTAATAAGTAATAGCCTGTAAAACTGAGTAGGCCTTGGCCCGACTTCTCCCATTGCCTAACGACGCTGAAAACGCTACTACCCGTAAGGATAACTTTTTTTGAAGAAATTTTGAACTAAAAAAATGCAAAGTAAAATCCAGCGTTCGAATGGACCAATAAATAAATGCGCAAGGTGGCCTTCACTGTTAGATAAATATATCGAACTAATGGACTGTATTTTAAATGAATATTATTAATAATTTTGACTGAAAATAATATAATAAAAAAATCGCTTACCGAACTCACAAAAAAGCTTAAAAGTACCACTTACCTCGGCTGGACTTACGTGATGGCAAAACGCTAAGGAGTTTTTAAAAAACAATTTATTGTCTTCAGAGTAGAAATACAACTAACTGTTATACATTTTTACTTATATTTATAAACTTTAAAAAGCTGATATGCAAAAATGATTCTTTGAATTATTTTTGCTGACCTTATTTCTCATGGAAACATAACTCCTCCGCCCTTAGCTAAAAAAATACCCTAAAGGTGTGGTTTTTACAAAAAAATTATTAATAATAAAAATTATAAATGTTATACAGTAAAACCTAGATTATAATATTATTATTTTCATCGCATTTAGGGCGTTTAGAAAAATACTTAGTTTTAAGCAGTTTATAAGCTGAAAAAAGCAAGATGGTTAAAATGCATATATATAATAAAATTGTCCAAAAACTAATTCGATCAACTGGTATTGGATTGGTTAGTTGATTGATTCGTTTCTTCTGTTCTTGAAGCATGGCTGAAAGTTCCTTGGTTTCTTTCAGGTTGACGACATCCAAGTCCAGCGTGGGTGGATTGAAAATTATTTCTTCTTGTCGATAATAATTTTCGGGTAGGTCCAATATTGGCAATGAGACGTCTTTGTAGGTTAAGCGATTTGGCTTATAACTTCGTAGAATAAACGATTTGATTTGAAGGCTGCATTCGTTGGTTAATTCGATTAGGTGAGAACCAACCAGTGGCGTGTTGTCTCTTGAATTTTTGCAAGTTATCGGTACAATT